>JAJLTT010000039.1:0-68627 GCA_030568315.1 Myxozyma sirexii
AGCAGACATCTACTCCACCTCCATCGAATCTATACATATTCATATTCCGGGTATCTGCCTATCATGCACCCAGAGCCACGCGACTCTGGTGTCGACAAAGGGAGTCGCACTCTTCGGTCTCAAGCACCGGTGTGCTTACTCGTCATTGTTGCTGGTAATCCATAATTGCTGCACCTAGACAAAACATTAAAAGCCCTCGCTCACCAGTGTCGTACTGGCTTGTCCTGTTGCCGTATGTACTGCATATCAAAAACGGGAGCCGAGGAAGGCCCTTGCCGCCAAGCAGGCTCTCATGTAAGTTGTCGCTCTTCGGGAAACGGAGAATCCGGATATTAGTCTAGATTGAAAGAAAAGATACTCACTTGTCGTTTTGAGATTCATCGCATGAGTTTTAATGGATGTCTGAGTTAGTTATCGGATCTCTGAGCAGGAACGGGCATTTTCCGTATCGCAATTGGAAAAAGTTTCTGGGTTGGGTTGGGTTGCTTAGCTTTGCATGAGCTTCATCCTTTGCTGCAAAGGAATGGCAGGGCCGAAATGGTCATAAAAGGAAATGGGAAAAAAGGTCGATTTGTCAGTTGGAAAAGAAGAGAAAGAGGGAGTGAGCGGCAGACATGTCGAATAAGCGCGGCGGCACCCATGCCAGTCAGTTTCAAAATCAGGCGGTTTGTGCGACGTAAGGTAAATAAGTAAACAAAGGACTGTCTTTACACGTGAACCTGCTCTGTTACTCGCATATACCTAATTTGTATATAAAAAAGGACCATATTATCGAAATATAAACGTGAAACATAACAAACACCCAAACTCGCACCTACGTCTATAGTAAACTCCGACCCTGATATATCCATCAAAGAAAAGTAAACAGTGAACGCCATCCGCTGTGAGACTAAAAGTAAAACCAAACAGTGTATATCAAATAGCCCCTTATTGCCATTCTTTTTCTTCTATAATTCTACTCGTAATACTGCTTCATTGATGCAAATGGTATGTGCCGTGACGATAACGGTGATGCTGGAGCACTCTCGCTGTCAGACCATGCTCTAGGTAACATTATTTGCGACGCCGCGCTCAGTTGACGTCCCTCTGGCGGCGGTCGACTTCCCTCGTGGCCTAAAGCGTCACTGTCGGTATCAATCACAACATTGGTGCATTGATATGCATTGATACAATGAAGCCGTCAATGGTGACCAAGGAATTGACGAGTGCACAATATTGCGACCAGGCGATACTTTCGGTACAAGCTCAAATTACCCGATGAGCTGCTTATTCGGATCGCAGACTGCCCATCGGGACAGACTTGGAAAATACAGTTTTTTTCCTATTAATGCTCTGCCATCAGCATCGACGCAGGCAAATACGGGCTGGTATCGTGCCGACCGACGCAATGCTCTTTCATCGCCACGGTCACCCGTTGATCCTACATGACAGCAGCAATCGCATAAAACCGCCACGGTCCATTTTCACCGCAGTCTCATTCGTCTAGCGGTTCAGGCCCCATCACCTCCACCACAGTCGCAGACTCAACGGCCATTCCTGCATCATATCCAGCAACTTACTGTCGACGAACAATATGTTCCCGCGACGACAGCGGTTGATCATCAATTCTGACCAGTCGCCTTCATTACCCCAGTTTCGTCATTCATGTGCTACATATTCAGTCGACTGTCGATATTCAGAGGATTCACACCTGCATTCACAGTTAGAAGACGAGAAAAAGGTCCAGCTGTGCAATTGGAGCAATATCATCAGCGACAGCAGCTATTCCGTCTCCCAAACAGTCAAGCCGTCTATTAACCCTTCTTCTGGCAATGCAACAGATACAGATCAGTCGGCAGCAATAATGTCTATCCCGCTTCATTCTTTTTTCCATCAAGCTCAATTCCACGAACAGCATGCTACTTCCTGCCCTTCATCACCAGCCATATCGAACGATTCGACCCGACCAATTAGAGTGGATATGCGCCTAAAAGCTCGTTTACGGCATTGATGCCCTAATTCGTCAAATAGGATTCCAGCAGACGCCGCGCACTTTTCTCCGAAACCATTGTGCTAATAATTACTCAACAATCGAAGTCGCAGTATGTGGTTTCACATGCGCTATTTGCATCCCGATCCGCTTAGAAGACGACTTTGCACGCCTTTACTGACTGATGCCAAGCGACAATCGGCTGCAAATCAGATAGACGAAGCTCTAAGGAAATAGAGCAAACGGGTGTCAAAGAAGATAAAGCCTAAAGTTTTGGTAACACAAATAACGAAAATGAGTAACTGCCGCTATGCGATAAACCCGAAAACCGCAATCATTTTTTTGTAACCAGAAAGTTCACTACATTTCCAAGATCGCATGCCGCGGTCTGCGGAGTATCAATCACAGAAGTAGAACAGGATATCTCATCGAGTAATGTTTTCAACATTGGTAAAGCCACACCACATCCACAATCATGTTTCGTGAGGTCACTACGTATCCCATCGCACCACTAACCTCCATCGTCACGGATACAAATCTGCAAAAATAAAAAGAATAACTAGAGCACCTACGATTCCAGCGTGGTCTCCCACCGCAGTACTAAGTAGGCCTAAAGGAGCTTAACAGGTATTGATCGGACGGGGAATTGTGCTTTTTCCTTAGTATGGCCCTAGCTGTCTTTCCTAAATAACGGGTCCGTGTAGTTGCGTCAATTTTACTGCATAAAACGGCTATTATTGCGCGGTTACGGCCTCAAATAGTGCAATATGGGGTATTTGAAAATTTGTGTAAAACTTTGTCAATTCCTCTTCGTTCTCATCTCAAATTATGTGTTTTATTTTTTTTCTCAGAAAGCGGATATCTTTCTAAAATATTATTGACTTCCTGATACGTGGAGCAAGCTGCAATGATGTTAACTAATTTTTACAGCAAAGACTACATCTTAGAAAGCAAGTAAGCTAATATGCTTCTTTATCTTACGTCGAAATACGCCGGCAGCACTTGTGCACGTTGGCATAAATGGCATTACTGCTTCTCCTAAAACTAACTTGAAGCTCATACTTTGATTTTAGCCGGTTACTTCTACGAAAAATAATAACGTAGAAGCTACCGTAGCTCTTTGGTAACTTAAGCTCTTTATCATCTTATGCATATAAATGTTTGAGTTTGACCTTGAGAAGTTGACTGTCTTCTTTTTCACCCTCGTGCCTGCTTTTTTCTAATTTGTTTTTTGGTTTACGCCTAAAGCCAGCGCTATCGATGTAATAAATGCTATTTATATTTCTTCTTCTGGTTAACACTAATAATTTAACCAAAAATAAATTCTTCTCGGTTTTGCAAGGTTGTATTATGCTGGAGCTTAATACGCCACCTCGCTTACATTCAGTATTTGCTCTTCCTATGGTAAGTATTATTATACGGCGAACTTATGGTCAAAGAGGAGTCCGACATCATATAGCCTTTTCCATTACGATTCATATTCTCGTATTTAGCTTGTTTAAAACTAAAATGCCAGTTTGCTGCATTTATCAAGTATAAAAAAGGCAGGAAGCCAACACTAATCACTGCTCAAAGCTCATAGTGAGACCATTTAATATAATAAGCTATCACACTGGTTTAAACATTAAAAAGGCCAATATGAATTCAAAGTATATCAAGCTCTTCTGGGCTGATGTTGGTTTAATAGACAGCTGGAAGACAGTTTACATATAAAAAATTGCACCGCGCGCAACAAGTCTTGTGCGGAAATATATCAACACTCAAATGACCAATCATATATTCCTAGTGAAATGTCTTTTTTGTTCTGCATATCAGACTTATATATTTGCTTGTCATAGGCAGTCATTGCAGCAGGGTATATAGCTCATCAGACGGGCATATGAACGCTTTAGCGCTACTACTACCGGTAACGTATTCGCACTATCGTTATGATAATTCCTAGATCTGCCATTTTTCTCTTGAATTTTTAAAGTGTCTCAGAAAGACTTCGAAGAAGACTGAATTTTGCCGAATCTTACAGGTAGTTCTTTTGCTGTTTATAACCATCCAGATCTTTACCTATCCAACATCCGTTGCACAGTCTCAGGAGTTGTCCTTTGGCAACCATCAGAATCCAGTAAAGCTAATGTCAAAAGTCCATGAGGTTAATAATCTTTTCTTGTGATTGAAAATAGCCAATGCAGCAAAAAGATAATAGCTACGCCTTCGAATACAATGAAGTTTATGAAGAGCCGATTGAATATGTAAAGTTAAAGAATGTAGAAGCACTTTCACGCAAGGATGGTAATATTTCCAAATCAGCCAAGATGTCAATAGCCTCAAAGAGCTCACATGATCGTGGCAATGTCTGCATCAAACAGGAACATGCAAATTGTGAGTATTAGACACTATAGATTCAGATGTCAATGTGCAGAGACACGAACCGTCTAGTAATGTCAATTTATAAGGTCTTAGGTCCAAGCTTCATAGACAACTTCGGTCATCGCTCTTAAGTGAATCAGAAGTCTGTTATAGCACGAAGCTTACTAGTTTCTCGGCAATATATTATAGATTAGCGTTAGCTAACGACACGTTTGATTAGGACGATTCACAGTTGCAGAGCAATATCACAATGTTACTATAAATTATAAAAATCGTGGAAAACCTATGAATTCCATGAAATGCTCTGAATATTTCTAGAAAACAATTAGAGCTCATTGCTTAGAAATGATTAGGCATCAAGAAATCATTGAGCGCCGCGTCTGCAATTGAGCCTCGCAGTCAGGGGTTTGCAGACTGCAGGATTGATCGATCAAGGTTTTTCCTCATCTTTCCAGATCTCTCCGGCAGGATAGCTTGCTGTGCAATAGCGTCTGCACTCAAGCAATTTCCTATTCTTGATTATCTATAGCGCTGATTGAATTACGTTTGGGAAAGCGGTTACAAATAATCTGGTAAGTTTCCGGCCCTCTTATGCCCTTTGGTGACAAGCTTTATGTATCTGCATGAAGAGTTACAGAGCCTATTTTATCTTCTGGGCAAGTTAAAATCAATGCTGTGGCAATTATAGCTAACAGTCTATCAACCAATTAGTTTGACTAACTCACTGACACGTCACCGCTCATACTCCGAAGAAGCAGCAGAGAACGGCGCAGGGAACGTTCGCGAAGCGTACTTGATCAGCCAGTTTCTTCCACGCGCTTCACGATGCCTTTGACACCGCCCACCTCAGATCCAGCTTTAACACGGCCAAATTCACAGCTTCCTCCACTGTCCACATCTGCACCAGCAGAGCCTGCTATCGATAGTGCGGCTAGCGGCAACTCATCTGGTGGTAGCGCGACTACGCCCGGCTCACCTTCACAACTTTCCACGACCTCGTCAATATCAGTATCTGCATCGACCGTGTCTACTGCGACCAATAATAAGCGACATCTACATGAGTCAACTGATGATATGGAAAGTCAGGGTGGATCACCACGTGTGCGGGTGCTAGAAGATGCATCGTCGGTTGTGGGATCAGATATCACGATGGACGACGAGCAGCCGTATGTCAAGCAAGTGCCGATTCGTCTTGGTATGACGGACATTGACCGCAATGACTACGTCGTAGATGAGCTGGATGCGTGGGCTGAAAACTCGGCTTTTGACTCGCCTATAAATAGCGAAAATGACGTTTTTGCTAAACCGGATACTATTTCTGAACAAATTGAGACAATCGAAAAAGCCAATAGTGTTCCTTTGGAAGAAGGGCAGCTTTGGTACATTGTATCGTCCAACTGGTGGTATACGTTCGTACATGCCTCAGAAGGTGACACCATTGAGTCTGTTGATAATTCTGATATCGTGGATGCAAAGAGTAATCTTCTTCCTGATTGCGAATATCAAATTGTGTCTGACAGAGCATGGGCAATGCTTAAAAACTGGTAACTAATTTATTGCAACGCTGGCAAAGGAGATCTTTCGAATTTAACTTTGCTGTTTAGGTATGGTACCGGAGATTTCACCATAGACATTGAACGTACGGCTGTCAACACTTCTGGTCAAAGCAGCAATATCGAAGTTGAAGTCTTCCCGCCTGTATACTCATTATACTACCTTCCAGGTCGTTCGATCACTTCCTCCGAAATTTCAGTTCCCACCACTACGATGTCTCGCACAAATCGATTATCGGAACTATTCAATGCCGCCCGAGATTCCTTTGATATTCGTCCGGAAATCAATTTCCGCATTTGGAAACTAAACTCTACACCTGTTCGCAGATTCAAAATGGATGTAGAGCGGTTCAAGAGTATTACCGACAAAGAGCTTATTGACAGCGAAGACATGGACAGCAATCTAGGAGAAGTTGGGCTCGGTATGAACTTGGCTCTTGTGGTAGAAGAACAACTGGCAAACAAGGAATGGGTTTCCGAACGAAGCTCGGCAACTCCGGTTTCTGCGCGAAATACTACCCATGGACCTCGTGTTCCGCCTAGAAGAAACGTAAATAATCATTACGACGATTCTCGGGTGAAGGGCACGACTGGCTTGGCTAATCTTGGAAACACATGCTATATGAATTCTGCACTGCAATGTCTTACTCATGTCGAAGAGCTTACCAAGTATTTTCTGGTGGACGCGTATAAGAATGAACTGAATCCGTCTAATCCACTTGGAATGGACGGTAAAGTTGCAACAGCCTACTCTGATCTTGTTCATAAGATATTCGCCGGTAAGCCAATGTCATCATTCACGCCGCGTGAGATCAAAGGCGTCATCGGTCGCTATGGACCCATGTTTTCTGGATACGGTCAACATGATTCTCAAGAATTTGTGGCCTTCTTGCTAGATGGATTGCACGAGGACTTGAATCGCATTCTCAAGAAACCATATACTGAGAAACCAGAACTACCTGACGATAAAGTTGACAGCAAGGAGGCGGTAGTTGAACTGGCAGACAAGTGTTGGGAGTTACACCGTATGAGAAACGATTCTGTGGTTCAGGACTTATTTGCCGGAATGTACAAATCGACACTAGTGTGTCCTGAATGTCATAAAATCAGTATCACGTTCGATCCGTACATGGATTTGACCTTGCCGTTACCAATCGATAACTCGTTTACCAGAGACATCGTTTATATTCCTGCGTGCGGGCGGCCGATTACTGTCGGAATCGAAATGAATAGCGGTTCAACCGTCAAGGAATTTAAGCAGTACATTGCGAAGCGCATGGGAACGGATGCCAGCAGGCTCATTCTTGCATCAATTTACAGTCATAAGATTTATGGTATTCCTAATGATCACGACATCGCTGCTGCTAAGCTGGAAAGCGACGATAGTGTGGTATACGAACTAGACCAAGTTCCGCAAGAGCCAGATTATTCAGACGTCATGATATTGCCTGTTGTCAGCCGGATAGAGCGAGATCCTAATATACGATACGCTTCTTCTGAGCTGTTTGCATATCCGTTTCTGATCACATTGACTCCTACTGAAGCAAGTTCATACGATGTGATCTATGCAAAAATAGTGGAGAAATACAAGTATATGTCTACAAATCCAGCGCTTGCACGGTGGGGTGAATCAGAGGATGCTGATGGTGAGCCTGTGGGCGTAGGAAGTCCGCAGTGTCCTGAGATTTTCAAGGTCGGCGTTACTGCTGGATCTACGTATCGTCGGCATTATGCAAATAACATGATTCCTACTGTCTTCTCGGTCGATGCGACCATTGATATTAAGGAGAGATATGAGAAGGCCCATTACAAGCCTGAGCCATACAAATCTATGATCATTGAAGAAGAGAACAATGTTGGCAGCACTGAAGATGATATTACTCAGGTTTCATCTGATGAAGGCGGATTTGACATCGTTCCATTAGGCAAGAGTGTTGAAACGCTGGAAACTAACACGTCAGAGGTTGAAGCTAATGAATCGGCCAGCGCATTAGAAGCGGACAATGACGATAAATGGCTTACTGTGAATGCATCGCCGTCAGATGTCGAGATGCAAGATATCAGCGACAAAGAAAATAACGATCAAGGAGAGTTTGAACGTCGGGCAGCTACGGATTCTGACGACGAAGTCATGCCTACGGTTGAGGCGCTATTTGAATCTACTGAAGAACAGCAAGTAGTGTCTAATCCTCGAGCAGAATGGGAACCATCTGATAACGAGAATGACGCGTCGGGGCTGTATGTGACGATGGGCGAGACTATTGTATGTGACTGGACTCGTGATGCCAATGACGCCTGCTTTGGCGCGGCCGATGATAATGACACGATGCGTGGTCGGGCGACATGGGAAAATATGGAACTTTATGAAAGTGATGATGTTAAAGAGATTCGAGCTAAACGCAAAATGAAGCTGTCGCAGGATATCACGCTTGATGATTGTTTGAATTTGTTCTCAAAGCCTGAAGTCTTGGGAGAAGACGATTTGTGGTATTGTCCGCGTTGCAAGAAACATCAGCAGGCGATCAAGACTTTTGAAATTTGGAAAGTCCCCGAAATCTTCACAATCCATTTGAAGCGGTTTAGTTCGACTTCTCGACGTGATAAAATTGACGTGAGAATCGATTTCCCGGTTGAAGGCTTAGATCTATCTGATCGAGTAGGCGATCCAAAACAAAAGCAGAATGCCGAGCATTTGATCTACGATTTAATTGCTGTCGACAATCATTTTGGCGGGTTAGGAGGTGGTCATTACACCGCCAATGTCAAGAATTTCGTTGACAAGAAGTGGTATTACTTTGATGGTGAGTTTTTTCTTAATTTATCTCTGGCAAGAAAGAATATTAATTGTTATGCATAGATTCATCAGTACGCGAGGTCTCGCCAGAGTCAGCAGTCACAGAGGCAGCATATCTGTTATTTTACCGACGCCGCTCGGCGTCTACGCTGGGTGGTCCACTTTTGGGTGAGATTCTTGCCAAAAACGAGGATCCACTTGCACCGAAACCAAAACCAGGATCTCTAGATACCGCCTCGGTTTCTGGTCCTGCGACCGACGATACTCATACTGCCGAAATGCCACCACCCGCATATGCAGAATTCGTGGGTCCACTTGCGCCGCAAGCGGAGCCAATTAATGGCAGCGAGACTCGGTTTCCTGGAACCGGCCATGTTCTCGGCGGTGAACTTTCCGGGTATCAAAGTCTGAGCTCGACGGCGTGGCCTGCGTCGGCAAGACCGGCAACTGTCGAAAAAGCCAGGCTTGGAAACTCCTTAGCCGTTAGCGACAGCGACGACGATATCGATGAAATACCCTCGTTGGATAAGGCGGATGACATGCAAAACATCAAGATCGATACAAATATAAGCGACGATGATGACGACGACGACGATGAAGATACGACGACTGATATTTCGGAAAGTGAGCGCAACATGATTCCTAGTGAAGATATATCAATTGTCGGGGAGGACGTTGTCGAGATTAAAACTGATGGTTTTTCATTCACGCAGGCTGGAGATGAATATGAGGACGAGAGCGTTACTGATATAAGAGTGTGACGAATTACATATTTACTTGTACACTTTCTCAGGTTGGAAGAAAGCGAATGCAGTTTTTTCATAAGATTATGTATTTGCGCAGGGTATAGTGGGCTATATGTATAAGTGAAGGTACTTCACTCGATTCGTAGTCGTACCTTCATATTGTCACAACTTTCAATACAATCAACAACAGCCAGCCAAACAAAAAAAAATAGTACCAAGGTTTAAAAAAAAAAGATGTGATAACTGTGAGATTCGAACTCACGCCCCTTTCGAGATTCGAAACCACGATAATCGTGATAAGAAATCAAATTCTTGAGTCGAACGCCTTAGACCAACTCGGCCAAGTTACCCTTCCGCAAACAAATTTTTAGAGCTTGTTCTTTATATACTGTCAAATTTTGGTAAAATAGGCGCGCCAAAAATTGCTTGTTCTGTACGAAATTGCCCGTTTTGTAGAATTTTGTGGAAAAATGCCGGCGATAGAAATTCAACAGTCATCTCGGTTTTCTCGTTTTCATCGCCGATTTGTTTTCTTATTTGGTTTGAGTCATATTTAGACGAGGATTGCTATTTCGGTTTTGGTGATAGTTTCAGGAATTTAGGAGGCTCGAGATATATCTTATAGAATGAATATTAGCGAAAAGTAATCATTAAAAAGAACAGAACCGAGCTGCGACTATCGTCAAGTTTGCAAAGATGGCAAAGGATACTTAATATTGCTCTAACGGAGTTTTATTTTATATTCTACAAGATGTGGTATCTCATGGCTGGAATGTCTCGTCCAGTTACAAGTCCTGCGTCTGGTAAAGGGGAAACTCAGCGCAGACTTTTAAAACTACCGGAAATATATTGTCTACGAGACATCCTCTCTCGATTTCCCTGAATCATGTGGTGCTTGCGATTGAAGTCTATATAGATAGTCAAGCGGTGCTGTAGCAGTTTTACCACGGCTACTTTAGTCGTCCGGCCGCGATGCCGAACGCGTTTCTGGAATTCAAAGCCAGCGAGGCTATTGACCACCTCTTAACTCATGCGGTATACCTGTTTCCGAAGACATTGCGCTCACGCCTGCTCGCTGGACTCAGTTGTTCTTGTGCCGCGGCGGGAGTTTTCCGCAGAGCAGATTACTCGTCAGCAAATATTATCAACGATATGCCGCTTACTGATAGCGATGAGGAGTTCTCGCTCGTGGAAAACGTTTTGGCGTCGTCACAGATCTATACTCCGCCTCGCCTAATAAATTGCGTCGCGGGTAATGCGTGCGTATAATTACGTGATAATATTACATGCTACCAAGTGGCTTGTGCCTGCCGTTGTTCCATTCACTTATGAAGAGAATGATCGCGCTCTCAGAGTGAGGCTACGAGAGAGAAAGAGCGGGAGCGTTATTTATGGGGTTAACTTTGGACCAAATGATATGTTGGAAATAGATAAAAGAAATCTGCAGACAAGTATTAGTCTGGTTATGTTTCTGAAGTTTCGGATATACCAGGGTCGAACTTGCCCCAATCGTTCTTCAATCTCTCAGTGTTTATTATCTAGGCAGTTTCTATCAAGATGGTTACTAACATACATTACATATTACTAACATACATTACATTGAGAAACACGACTAACGAGCGAAACCATTGTCCTCAAACCGAACTTGTAAACGCTAATAATCCTCGGCAAACTCATCACCACCCTGATTCCCACCCGCGGAAGCCTGTGCTAAATAAAACTCCGAGACTTGTTCCGAAGTCGTAGCCTGCTCGACCGATTTATCATCTCTTATTCGAATAAATCTCGGGAATCGAAGGGATACACCTTTACCTCTTCCGAGTTCGGAAAGTGCCGCTTTGTAGACTGGTGACAGCGAGAGGTCGGCGGCGAGAACTTCCCAGACCATCGTCGGCTCGAACCAGACGTCGGGGGCAATGGAGGGAGACTGCGCGTATGAATAGTATGTTCGCGGTTGGTCGATTACAGTTTTTGAGAGGGTGGAATAAAGGGTTTCTAAAACCTCTTCCGAAAAACCTGTGCCGATCTTGCAGATTGTCTCGTACTCTGCTTCTCGTTAGCTAATCTCGCATGTAAACTGTTTGAAATAAGGAAGAAGAAAACTGACCTTGAGTATCTGGATTAAAGCATGCGAGTAAAAACGCACCGTACCAATTGGTACGTTTTCCACGGCCATAAAACGCCCCAATTACCACTAAATCCAACGAATCCCCAACTCCGGTGAGATAATCCTTCTTCAACTTGAGCCAGTTCCGACTTCGTTTACTCGGTTCATATCCACTTTCTTCTCCATCGAGCATTTTAACCATAAGTCCCTCACAGCTATCCTTCACACTTTGATCTAGGAATTCTTGAATCTCATCGACGTTGGAGCCGTCGCGATATTTTGCAAATGAGAATTCACCTTCGACTTCTTGAAAATGATTATGAAGAAGCTCACGACGATCCGAGAGTGAAGTACGCAGTAATGCGCGACCGTTGAGGTACAGTAAATCGAATGCGAAAACACAGACGCGCACTTTAATACTGCCTTCTTGCACATCTTTACGTTTCCGCGTAGATAGCACTTGAAATGGTAAAATCCGCTTCGTCTCGCGATCCCAGGCTACTGCTTCGCAGTCCAGTACAAAACTCGTCGTCCGGTCGGCGACGAATCGTGGAATCGCAGATACGATATCTGGATATTTCGCGCTCATATCCTCCGAATTCCGCGAATACACTCGCGCCGTACCCGTTTCAGCAACATAATGTATCTGTGCGCGTTCACCGTCGTATTTATACTCGCAAGTGAATTGCTGATCGCTGAATCGGTCTAGCACTTCGGTAATTGACTTTGTTGGTTTGGCGAGCATAGGCTTTAGAGGCACGCAGGGGGTTAATTGGCAGCTTTCGCGAAGATTCATGATACCGTCTTTGATTATTGCCGGGATAATTAAATCGTACGTCGGCATCTCACTGTATACCGCACGTAAGGTTTCCTCCGCCTTGACCACCTTAGCGGGATCAGGTCGCTCGTTGTTTTTCTTGGCTTCAAAAGTCACGGCGGCGTGTGCGATTGCTGAAAGTACGGTTTTCTCAGCTAGATGGATACGCAGTTTGCCTTCTAGACTTCGCACTAGATACTTTGCCTCATTGCCTTGACATGCAGCAAGCATTTTATTAATAATACCCACTTTCTTAGCCTGGCTCTGCGATCCGGTAACCATGGCGATTTCTTTTAAATTCTTGAATACGCCGTCTGCAGTCAACGGTTTCGGTTTGAACATTGTCGGCTGATTATTTCGTGAGTCGCGCGCGACGGTTCCTAAATCTCCAGTTATGCGATAATCGGCCTTAATCTGGGCGAGTGAGCGACCTGTGCATTCACCAATCGCCTTCATAAGTATAGCTTCGCCGAGACCGATTTCGACGCCTTCATAGTCTGGGCCTAGTCGATTGATGAAGAGGTAGACTACGGTTAAGAAGGAATCGGGAGAAAGCTCGAGGACTTGGAGAAGGAAGGCCGAACAGTAAGAGATAATTTCGAGGCGTTTGGTGGTAGCTTCAATTTTCTCAAATGTTGCACAGAGGACGGCGTAGGGGACTTGGGCATTGCGCGGCCACGCTGGTTCGTGTTCAAATGCTTCCTTAGCCATGGGACTATCATTAGAGTCAGAAAAGAAAAGACTCATATAAAAGCTGAAATACTTACAGCTCCTGTATAATTTCTTCTTCGCTAGGAACCGAAGATTCATCTTTAACATCCTCCTCCTCCGACGTGATCGTCGCTTCCTCCTTCTTGACATTATTTTCAATCTTCACTTGTTTCTTTTTCTCTGATCCCGGGGATCGGTTCGGACTTCTCCGTCGCTTCTTTGGTGTCTCGTTCTTTTCTTCCTGTGTAGCCACAGGCGAAGTTGGCGGTGACGGAGTAAACATCTGATCTAGATCTGCTTCCGATTTTACCTCTTCTGACAGAGGTGACTGCTGTGAAACCTGTTCCTTAGCTCCATCCTCTGTAGTTAACGGCTCTTCGTTATCCACTGGTTTTGCTTCCTCGACAGGCTCGCCAGCCTCGGTTGACGATGTAAGCTTCTTGGATGTACCAGCTGAGAAAAGCGTCGATTGTCGTTTCGGAAATGGTTTACTCCCATCCGGTCTTGTGAAAAACCGACTATCCAAACCAATTAGCACAGCAGCATACTCGTCACGCTAAAAGATCAACTCACTTCAGAGACTGCTGTTGTCCAGAATGCACTGGCGGCGCCATCTTACCGCTATTCCAAACCTCTCGTCTTGCGGGTCGAAATGAGCTTATATTCCACAATAAAAAACGGAACCGGTATCGGTTCCAGAGGCCCTTGGTCGCAGAAATGATTGGTTGCTTCGCCGTAGAAGGATGCTGCGCGGTGATTGTGTGCGGGATGGTGGTTGATGAAGGAGGGCGCGCGTCGGTTTCGTGACGCGTGGAGTGCGCGGTCGCGATTACCTAATATTTTCGAAATTAGCAGTGATCATATGGAATTATGCCCAAAAAGAGGTTTATATTAAAATTCTTCTATTGATTTATCCGCATAAAACCTGTCTAAAAGTACATACACAAAAAAAACAAATTTACTTTTCCAGATCCGTATATACCTTCTCCTAAATAAAAACACACACGAAAGCCCAAGCAAAGACACATAAAGCAAGTATAAGAGCTCATCAGAGCGCCAAGTAATCGACATTCTCCCACTCTTTACTCGAGAGGATTTCTTCCCATGACCGATTCGTACTCCAGATTTCATTGAGCATTCGTTTCGTCATGCTCCAACTTCCGCAGTACGTCTGGTTAAAGACGAGATCTAGGCGCTGCACGGCAGCCGAACGGCCTTCTTGCGACTTCAACTCGCAACCCACGACGAACATTGGCCAGACCATCTGAATATCGGACTCAGAGCCAGGCTCTAAGATGGCGTGTAGCTTTTGAAATTCCTCAACAGCTTTAGCAATGCGTCTGCCCGACGGATCCATGCCGGTTGACCGTAAAAGGAAGATAATAGAGGCCTGAGCCCAGCAGTGTCCACCAATAATATGCTGGACATAATTATACGACGAATGACCATCCCACTTCCTTAGAGACGTATAATTACGTATCCGCGATTCAATTTCACTTGCGCGCATCTGAATCTCGGCCAGCGAAAGTGACCCAGGTTGATACTTCATCCGATGACGCAAATGGCAAGTATCGGAAACGGCAAGGATGATCTCATCGGGACAACCCATGATTCCTTCGACACCAGAGTCATCAGACGATAGTGGGAAGAAATATGGGCCGGAAAGATGCGGAGCGCGGTAATCTTTAGAACAGGCAGAGAGTAAAATATCGTACCAGGCAAAAATTCTAAACAGGAACATGCCATTCGGAGCGGAGAGAACGTCGGCCGCAAGATCGCGGTCTTCGATTATAGATGAGAATGCGGCCAAATGAGACCGCACAGTCGATGATTTCCCTGTATCCAAAATCTAAGTAGATTGTTAGTCTGCTTCGCTCGCAGTAAGAAATTAAATAAAAGCTGGAAATAGCTTACCTCAAAAGTAATCAAAACGTAAATTACAGTCAAAACCGCGACTCCAAGGCCGCGGCCCATTTTGGTCTGATTTCGAATATTCTGGATATTAGGCAATCCCAATGCAGAACTGGAAGGCTCCATTGCCGTCGACAAGGCACTCGCGCCAGCAGCCGAAGAAGACGATTCACCAGTAGCACTTTGTTCGTTAGACGAGGAAGACACGGCACTTAGTACTTCTCCTAAGAACCGAATGGTACGTGAGTGATATTCCAGCCCGTTGGTGTAGCATGCTTCAGAGCCTTGTCGAGAAGCTAGGTGGACATGAGCCAAACACAAGAAACATGAAAGCGCAAGCTCGCGGGTGCAGTATGTGATAGCCAGACCAGCAAGGGGAGAGTTTTTCAGATTGTCAAGAAGAGGCGCGACATCAGTGAAGTAATACTGCAGCATTTCCTGCTCTTCTGGTTTGATACTCCAAAACATTCCAAGTTCACGCGAGACATTTGACGATGCGGGTGATGAAGAGTTCATGCGAGGCATGACTGCAGGATGCACCGGTGCGCCACGGGAGACGTATGAGTCTTGCGTCTCCTGTAATTGTTGTTGTTGTTGTTGCTGTTGTTGTTGTTGCTGTTGCTGTTGCTGTTGCTGTTGTTGTTGCTGTTGTTGCTGTTGCTGTTGTTGTTGCTGTTGTTGTTGCTGTTGTTGTTGTTGTTGTTGTTGGTGGTGTAGATGTTGTTGTTGTTGTTGCTGCTGTTGTTGATGCTGATGCGGCAATAGCCCGTGCTGTGGCTGCAACGGTTGCTGAAGTTGCTGAAGTGAGACAAATGCATGCTGATAGTCGGCAGAGAAAGGATGTGGCTCAAGTTTGATGGCTGTATCAGAGGTGCTACCGGAAGACAAGGGGGTGGACGACGACGATGTAGGAGAGGTAGCTACTGGAGAAGTCGACGACGGGATGGCGGAAAGCATGTCGACACTGTGAACGGGCGCAGGCTGTGAGTGTGCCGGAGCAGCTGGAGCCGGAGGAGCAGTAGCTGACGATGATCCAGACGGCTCCGACTTGATCTTCTTGAGCGAGGGTTCGGCGTCGGCCTGTGGTTTCTTTTTGCGAGGCTTTTTGGCATCGATGCCATTTTGCACGACGAACTTGAGTTCCTTGCGCGGGGTTTGATTTCTCGCTGCATCAGCGGGCGCAGGAGTGCCCGGAGCGCTGGAGGCAGCAGAGGAAACGGCCGACTGCGACCGGATGGAGAACGAGGGCGTCAGAAAGGCGATGTCGATGGGTGCGCCCGAGGCCAGAGGCACGGCGGGCGGCACGACGGGGGTGCGCGCGGCCAGGGACTCGCGCAGACGCGGTCTGCGACGGAAGCCGACGACAGGGCGGCCTTTGCCGTCAAAGTGCAGGCCGGAGGAGATGTGCCGGGAGTCGTCGACGTCGAAGGAGAGACGGATGTCGTAGCCCTCGCACTGGCGGTTGTTCTTGACGCAGTTCATGCAGGCGGGCTTGGCCTCGTCGCACTTGCGGCGGCGGGCCTTGCAGGTCCAGCAGCCGGAGCGCACCCGCACGATCTTCTGCTGCACAGCCGGCGGCGGCGGGGCAGGCGGAGCAGGCGCAGCGGGCGGGTTCGCGGCGGAGGACGATGACGATGACGGGACAGCGGCGGAAGCGGGCGCTGCGTCGGGCGCGGGCAGGACGGGCGAGAGCAGGAAGGCGTCGGGCGCGAAGAGCGACGGCTGCACGTTCGCGTTCGCGTTCGCCATTGCCGCGGCAGGAAAAGACGGACGGCGGGCGGTTCGGGGGCGGGCGGAGCAGAGCAGGCGAGGAGCGCAGCAGCAGAGCGCCGGGGCAGCGGTGCAGCGGGCAGAGGCGCTGCGGTTGGGGCAGATATGCGGAGCGATAAGCCGGCGACGGGCGCGCAGGCGACGAAGCGGTGGTTTGCGACGGAAGCTCGCGGGGGGCCGATAAGAAGATAAGATAAGAGACGAGCAGAGGCGGCACGCGACGGGGCAGCGCGATGGAGCAGAGCAGGCAGACGACGAGCAGCCGGCGCCGCTTTTGGTCTGTGCGATGCTCGTACCTTGGAAATCCAGCCACGGATTGAATTATGTAATGGCTTATGTAATGGAGCCGCTGTCAGCCAACGGCCGCGGGCAAAGAAATGCATCGCCCATCATGAGCTCAAGAGCCCAAAAAGCACCCAAGCGACCGCACGCGCACGCGATTGTGGACAAATAAAATCTGCGCGCTTTGCTCCGCTTTACTTCTGCTCCGGCGTCTTCTTCATCCCGCTGCAATGGGAAAGCAAAGCAGAGACGGGCCGGCCAAACCGCACTCGTCGCGGCCCCGGGGCGGCAAGACCTGGGCGTCCTCGGCCCGCGACTCCCGCCACCGCTCGTTCACCGCGCCGGCCGCTTCGTCAGGTGGTGAGGACGGCGCCGCGGTTGCGAAACTGCCCGTCAAAATCGCCATGTGGGTCTGTTGTGTTTCCGCTGCTTCGGTCTTCGCTGCGTCGTGTCTTGCTAACTCGTGATCCAGGACTTTGACCAGTGCGATCCCAAGCGCTGCAGCGGCAGAAAACTCGCTCGCCTGGGTCTCATTCGCAACCTGCGCGTCGGCCAGAAGTTCCAAGGCATCGTCATCTCGTGCGTCATTGCCGCTTTTTTATTCCTACGCCCTGGACTATTGACGCTAACCAGGCTCGCAGGCCGAACGGAAAACTCCCTGTTGCCCCGTCCGACGACGAAATCCTCGCCGAGCACGGCGCGGCCGTTGTCGAATGCTCCTGGGCTCGTGTAAATGAGATTCCCTGGTCTCGCATAGGGGGCAAGCACGAACGCCTGCGTACGTCTGTCTCTACTGGCTCTTTATTCGGCATCCAGCTAATTCAATAAGCAGTGCCGTACTTGATTGCAACAAACCCCGTAAACTACGGCAAACCCTGGAAATTAAACTGCGTCGAAGCGCTGGCGGCTGCCTTTGCCATCACCGGACACACCGACTGGGCTTCAGAGATAATGTCCCATTTCAGCTGGGGTTCGGCTTTTCTGAAAGTCAACGCTGATTTACTCGCGCTGTACTCTAAATGCGCGGACGCGGACGAGGTTATCAAGGTTCAGGAAGAATGGTTGGATAAAATTGATAAAGAGTTTGAAGAGAGACTGGAGAAGAAAGCTAGAGGTGAAGTTGATGATATCTGGTTGACTGGTAATGTCAATCATCTGAGTATAGAAGATAGTGAGGAGGACGAGGACGAAGACGAGGAGGAGGATGACGAGGACGAGGACGAGGACGAGGACGCCGAAGAACCGTCAGACTTATAATCTATTCATATCCAAATCTATTAACCCATTACCACTATATACACGTCCATCAACTCTGATCCTTCAACTTCTCAAGCTCAATCTCCGTCTCCTTCTCCTCCTCCTCAATAACCTCAATCATCTCCTGTGCCTGCCACATACCAGCATACACCCCATTCTTCGCCACCAATTGCCCATGCGTCCCACTCTCCGCCATCTGCCCGCCTTTCAACACTATTATCTTATCCGCATCCATAATCGTCCGCAACCGGTGCGCAATAAACACACTAGTCGTCCCCTCCTCCCGCACAATACCATCAATATTCTGCATCAGCAACTGCTCAGTCTGCGTATCCAGCGCCGACGTGGCCTCGTCGAAAAACATAATCGCCGGGTTCTTCAAAATCAGTCGCGAAACTGCCAGTCGCTGCTTCTCGCCCCCCGAAATCATCATGCCTCGCTCGCCCACTTTCGTCTCCCATCCATCTGGCAAATCCTTGATCAACCGGTCAATCTTGGCGCGCTCGGCTGCGTGCTCCACTTCCGCGTCCGTGGCGTCCATGCGTCCGTATCGAATGTTGTGTCTGATCGTATCGTTGAACAGCGGCGTGTCCTGCGGAACAACACCGATCCGTCGCCGTAAACTATCGAGACTAACATCACGAATATCGACTCCGTCAATCAAAATCCGCCCTTGTTGAACGTCATAGAATCGGAAAAGCAATCGCAAGATCGTAGACTTGCCGCTTCCACTAGGACCGACGATCGCCGATTTTTGTCCTCCGGGAATAGTAAACGACGCATTCGACAAAATAGGCCGATCGGGATGATAGCCAAACGTGACGTTTTCAAACCTGATGTCTCCTTTCGGTACAATCAACTCTGGCGCCCCAGGCTTATCCACAATCGCAACATTCACTTTCTGTAAATTGAACAACGTCTCCATGTCAAGTAACGACTGCCGTAATTCTCGGTACACGGTGCCCAGGAAATTAAGCGGCACCGACAGCTGGAAAACAAGCTGATTGACCATCACCAAGTCGCCGACCGATAAGGAGCCGTCCATGACCCCTTGCGCGGCCATATACATCATTCCCGTGAGCGCGGATGAGAAAATGAGACTTTGCCCGGTATTCAGCCAGGCCAGCGAAGTAGCAATCTTAATAGACGACGACTCGTAGTCCGCCAACGCTTTGTCATACATCCGAGCCTGGTATGTTTCGTTGTTGAAATACTTGACTGCCTCGTAGTTGATCAACGAGTCGACAGCCACCGTCGCCGCTCTGTTGTCGGCTTTATTCGCGTCTTTGCGGAACTGCGTGCGCCATGCCGTGGTCTTGATGGTGAACATCGTATAAGCCAGCATGGTGAAGAAGGTGACTGCAGCAAACTGTGATCCGTAGTTGTACGTCAAGACTCCGCACACCATTCCAATCTCGAGCGTGATGGGCAAAACATGGAAAATCATCGACGTAAGCACAAAGCTTATGCCTTTTGTGCCCCGATCGATTGCGCGCGAGAGACCGCCTGTCTGTCTAGACAGATGGAAATTCAAATCGAGTTTCATAAGGTGCTTAAATACATCAAGTGCGACCGAACGAATCGCTTTCTGCGCGACAGAAGCGAAGATTGCATTGCGCAGTTCACCAAATAACGCTGCGCCGGCGCGCGCGAGACCGTAGCCGACGATGACGGCGCCGGCGACGGTCCACAGCGTGCCCGCGTAGGCCGTGAAGTCGATGTTCATTGCGTCGATCGTATCTTTGAAGAAGAATGGTACTTGGACATTAAGCACTTTTGCCGCGACAAGAAGTACCAGTGCGACGACAACGCGTACTTTGACACCGGTTTGTCCCTAGATCGCATTAGAAAGAATCACAATTAAATCACCGGAAAGAGAAATATACCTTTGGCCAGAGATAATGAACCATGTCCTTCATAATAGCCCAGTCAGCAGCCCGCTGAGTCTTTGGAGCAACCACTTTCTCTTCAAGCAGGTTATCGGCGGTTTTCTTTTCAACATCTGTCGCTGGCTGTCCAGTTTCCTTGTCGTCGTCGTTCTTTGCGCGTTGGTGGTTGGATGACTGGAACCGCGCTATAGTAGACGAATGGAACGCCCGTGCTGATTTGATCTCATTAGCGAGTCTGGATGCTCTGACCGCTGGAGATAAAGCAGGAGACAGAGCCAAAGATCTAGTCTGCGCCGGACAGGCAAAGAACGAGAAAGCAGATGCCGGCCGCGAGAAAGAGCAGGCTACTCGGCGAGCACCGGCGGTGCGCAGCGCAAACATCTTCTAAACAACTAATTCGCACGATAGTCTGCTCCGCGACAGTGTGCGCCCGTGATCAACAGCTCGCAGGCACTCGAACAGGGCAATAGCTGGTGAAGGCGGTGGCGGTGGTTTGTCGTGGACCGGGTGGGAAGTTGTCTGTGGTCAACCGGCCTGGCTTTGCAAAGCTCGGCGGCCAGCTCGGGCTCGCCGGTTCGCGCTCCACGGAGGCTTCTTTACTCTACGCGTTTGAATAGGGGCGCCGGCACACGCGCATATCGGGAAATACAGCGTATATTTATTGTAAATGCAGATATAAGGCAACGCGAGACCGCTGCGCAGAGTAGTACGCCGAGTCACGTGCGATGGAGTAATCTGCTCGATATTTGCTCACCAGATGAGGAAATGGATGGTTAATCAGCGTCTGTTTCGGCTTCCGTGTTGTCCACGCAAGCAGACAAAGTATTGCACGTAGAAATCCAGTATAGACAACTAAGTAGACGTATTTCCGTAGAGCGGCCCGGCGAGCAGAGGTCGGGATCCAGAGCCACAGCTTCTGGGGCTCTGGCGATGAGCTCGACTTCTCTCCGCAGCCTCCATCGCTCTGCACCAAAATTCCCCCCGGCGAAAGACTGTAGAATTCCTGTGGCGTGCGCATATTTGCGCCTTTGGTTCTTATAAAGGACCGGCTCCTGCTCGTTTTCCGCTTCTTCACTCTGGCAGTGCCCGTTCTGCCTGCGATGGACATGGACATGGACATGCCCGGCATGGGCGACGGCTCCTGCAACATGCAAATGACGTTCAACACCGGCCTCACCGACGTCTGCATCGTCTTCCGCTGGTGGCACATCCGCGGCTGGTTCTCTGCCGCCGTCTCGCTTCTGGCCGTCGTGGCGCTGGGCGTCGCGTACGAGTATCTGCGCACGCTGGCCTCGTCGCCGCTGTTGCGGCCGGCGCGGACGACTGCTGATATCCCGTTGCTGTCGGACCAGGACCGGAATAGCGACGACGAAGACAGCACGCCTCGCGAGGCCAACGAGCACGAGCACGACGACGACCACGACGACGACGACGACGAGGGCTTTGACGAGGGACGAACGCTCGCGGAGCTGGAGTCTGCTGTCTCGTCCTCGTCGTCGTTACGTTCTGCCATGCGCAAACCGCAGTCCTACATTCAACGGACGTCAAAGACGTTTGTCCGGCGACATGCGCGGATACTGCGAGCTGTGCTGTATGCTCTCCAGGTAGTCTACTCGTTCTTCATCATGCTGATCGCCATGACATATAACGTACGTCTGCTCTTCTTTGTCTATCTACCTGGCTAATACTAATCACTCGGGTTCGTTGTAGTTGTGGGTGATTATTGCCGTCGGTTTAGGCGCTTTTATCGGGCATTATACGTTTGGCAGGACAAAGTCATCAGTGGCTCGCGGCATGTCGTGCCATTAGTTTTTCTTTATAGCCGGTTCTGATGGTGTATTATTAATGGATCTATATGACGGGCTGCGGTTGTCGAGGTACAGATTGTATTGCTCTATATGTTTTTTCTGAGTTGTTGTATTTGTAGCTCTGATCGATGCTTTAGTATTGCTGGTTTAGCTCATGACTCTATTTATCATAATATAGTATTGAATTCAATCGTAAATTTGTACTGTATAAATGTAATAGCCTGTGGTTGCTGAATTCTAAATGATGCTATCGCTATCTTATCGACCCATCGACCAACCCGTCCCACCTTCCTCAGTTCCTCACGTCCACCACTACGCACTTCACCACTCATCTCGTCTTCCCCGACTCAACCGCATCATGACATCACACGGATTCCCAGCTGCCACAGCAGCGCATGTCCACGCAACAGACCACACCCACCACCACCTCCACCACCACCACGCTCAACACGCTGAGGCTTCCGCACAATGTAAAATGGACATGATCTTCAACTGGGATCCCCAGGACGTGTGTATAATCTTTTCGTGGTGGCATATCCGCGGTCCGGTTTCCTTTCTCCTATCCTTGCTCGGCGTCGCGATGCTCGGTGTCTCGTACGAGTATCTACGGACGTGGTCCGATGCCGCGATACTACGTGCTGTCAAAGAGAAAGACGAAAAGGAAACCGAGTACGGCGTTCTCAAGAGGTTTTTCAGGAGGCATAGAAGCGATGCGAAAGCGCTGCTGTATGCTGTGCAAGTGGTGTATTCGTACCTGATCATGCTCGTCGCCATGACTTACAACGTACGTCTCTTGCTCGACCATGGGCTCTGCGTATTGCCATATTAACAAGTTCGTCATCTACAGGGCTGGATTCTGCTCGCAGTCGGAGCCGGGGCGTATATTGGACACCGTCTGTTCACCGCCGACACGTCCGCGTCGTCCAAGAAAGGCATGTCATGCCATTAACCCCATCTTCCTCCTGCACGCGTTGAACCAAAAAAAAAAAAAAAGAAAAATTCTAGAAAGCATTACATTCATCTTCTCGTTCTACGTTCCATCTACTTGATAAACTCCTTGAAATCATTCACGCTCCGGAACTCGACTTTCCCGTTCTCGACAGTAGCAACTTTCAAATGCCCGCCATTACTCGCGTTCCCTTCTTTCTTCGCATCCTGCAAAACCGCACTGCCGTCCTCGGCCGCCACACCAGCAGCAACACCCGCTGCAGCCGCATCAGCTGGTAAAAACGACGCTGGCTCGGCGCGCGCTAGTTCGTAAACCTCTCTAGCTTCGCGAGCCGGGATCACGTCCGCGAGTCGAGGAGCGCGCGATTGTATGAGGATCGTGCACGGTCCTTTGAATCGAAACACGAGCTCGTCACCCCAGATAAATGTGCGCAAGGCAGTCTTGACGCGGTACCATGTCCTGGAAAGGAAGCGCACGGCACTAGACTGCAAGACCGTGGACGGCACAACTGGCGCAGCGCCGGTCGCGGCGGACGACGACGACGAGACGAGTTTCGTTAACCACGAGAATGAAATCTTAGGGACCTGCAGACGCATACGGGTATGACGAAGACGATATGGCGTCGGCTTTGGCGCCGGCAAATTCGACGTATAGGCAAGCACGTTCGCGGGATGGACCGCAAACTCCTCTGTCTCGTCCTGTAGCGTCATTTGGTAAATCTGACCTTTGCCCACGAGCGCCATCTCGCCTCGTCCGGAGAGCACGGTGTTTCCCCATCGCGATAAGGAGAGCGAGGGAACGATTTTCGGCTTGACGGTTAGTGTCGAGCCGGACCAGGCTAGCAGCGCGTTGCGCTGGGCCACCGTCCAGTCGAGACGGCCGTCGAGGGATACGACTGCGAACGTAGTTTGCGCCGAGCCGGTTTTCGAGGTGATTAATGCTGTTAAAGGGGTCGTGCTTGTGATCTATAGCTCAGTTAGTGGCTACTCGCATAAGCGGCAGAAAGGTGCAGTCACTTTTTGGTAGAGAAAAGGGATGCCGACAAGTGCTCTCGCAGCCGGACGTAGGATTGACAACGTGGACGTGACCTATCAGCAACTATTAACAAGAAAGAACCCCCGCGACAACCTCAATCGCCAGCAGCACAGCAAACCATACATTGTCCAGGTCTCCATTAACGCCCACCAACGTTCCGCGCCGTGTATAAAGCGTCGACGAAGCAGGCAGCGAGACGTTCAGCAAACTGGCAGGCGTTCCCAAGACCTCGAATTTCGGCACTATTTGGTTCCTCGTTAGCTGCTTCTTCTTCTCTCCGGTATCAGCTCGTCGGAACCGCAATATACCCTTGGGAAATGGTCCGTCGCCGCTGACTTGCGGCACATCTTTGATCAATTCAGATACGTCCATCGACAGCGGAATCGACGCTGTCGGCGACTGCGCGATGTGTACTCGTCTGCACCAGACTCGACTTTGCAGCGCGCCAGCTATTTCTCTTTTCATCCTTGTATTTTAGACACGTAAACAGCCCTGTTTACTCTTTTTTTCTTCTTCACCGACTGTTTATATGAAGAAAATGCCAGCGTGTGGAGGACGAGCGAGCCCGGGGTGGTTTGGGTGTTCCTCGGAAGGGTTTCTTTATTCTGGGCCTCGAACTGCGCCTATATGCTCCCGTCTTCACCACTTTTTTGTTTTCTCTACGATTTTTTCTCTTTATTTTTGATTATTGGATAGAGCTATAGAAAAACAATGATGGCAGAGTGTATTAGTGCGCTACTATATTCTACCTCTACATCTTGTAACGACACAGACAGGATTCGTTCTCCATGCATCTAGCGAGCAACGTGAATAAACTCCCGCTCACGCTTCCGCTCCTGTATAGAACCCGGCGCGACGTCCTGGAACAGGTTGCCTGTCCACGGCCGCACGTATCCTCCGAGGTAATCCTCAAGCTTGTCCGGCACGATTCCGAGCTCCGCAAACGTCGCCGCGCTCTTGTCGACTTTCTGGTCGATTGTCATGCGCTCGACCTCGTCCGCACAGCCGACTGGCCACCAGATGATCTTGTTCAGACGCTCGCTGATCCAGGCGTACGGCGCCTTGGGTATGTTGTACTGCGGGAACGCGATGCGGCCCTCGTACTCGCACATGCGCCGGATGTAGTCGAGCGAGTACTCCTTCGGCCCGCAGAGCTCAAAGGTCTTTCCTGCCGTCGAGTCGTCGAACCCGATTCTGTGCAGAGCCTTGGCGACGTCCATCACATGCACGGGTCTGATGCGCTGGGCGCCGCCGTTGACGACCAGATTCGGCCAGCCAATGATTCGGCGCACAAGCTTGTCTTCGCCGCCCACCATCGGCGACGGGCGGACGATTGTCGTGCCGGGGAAGATACTGCGCGCGACGAGCTCGGCCTCGAACTTTGTGCGCAGAAATTCCGAAGTCGAGTCCGGCGACGCGTCGTGCGACGAGATCTGGATGAAGCGGTCGACGTTGTACTTTGCGCACGTCTCCGCGATGCGGCGCGTGGATTCCACGTTGACGTCGTAGAAGCTGAAGAGCTTGGTCGGGTAGTTGCGGCCGATGAGGTTGTAGACGATGTCGGAGTTTTTGATCGATTCCTCGACAGACTCCATGTTGCGCAGGTCGAATTCGACGAAATTGACGACACCGAGATCGCCGGTGACTTTGAGGAACCGCTTCTTCATTTCCTCGCGAAACGGAACCATGACTATTGTTCCCTCGCGCGCTGTAGAGCCGTTAGCAAGCTGCGTAAGCCGAATACGGTCACGATATGATCCTCACCGAGCTTAGAGACGAGATACCGGCCGAGGAAGCCATTGGCGCCGAACACGGTCGCCACCCGACCTGTCCGCGACGATCTACGTAAGGTTAGCGCTGTATCCCAAAGAACTGCGCGCAAAAGCAAGTATAGATACCTTCCGCCGGGACCGGACTTGATAACGGGCTTGCCGGAGAGCGTGATGGCGAGGTCGGCCACACCGCGCGACGCCGCCACGAGCGCGACTGCGAGGAGTCAGAACAAAGCCGCGGAAGCACCACAAGATAGAAAAATACACACCGTTGCGCTTGAACGTCTGCAGCTGCACGCGAGAAGGGGCCGCGAAGAGCATTGTCGTGAAGTAGCTTGCAGTGCCGGCGAGCAAAGCCTCGGGGCCCGCAATATCGTTTGGTTTGGCCCGGCGCTGATTGGCAGAAGAGGCGGCACGTGACTATAGTATAGGTGTCGAGCGGTTTGGTGCATAGACGTAAGCGGCGGCGGGGTTTGTGTTGCCGCGAGCGACGTTCGATCCCAGTCTGCAGCAGCCGTGGTCATCTTCGCGGAGCCCATCTTTCGCTATCGAACCATCCACCACGCATCAAGACCCGATATCCGCGTTAGTACAGCAGAAAGGTCATGGCTGCAATGGATATAGACCACGACATCGCCGGAATCCTCTCGGTGCTGCGCTCCGAGTCGGCGCCCGAGCTCGCGGGCGATTTCTACGCCATGGAGGATCTCTGGGACCGGAGGTGTGTATCTGCCTGCATTCTGTTTCTCTGTTTTGCAATCTAACTGATGTTTGGCAGGCTGTGGCATCAGCTCACAGACGTCCTCGAGCGCTTCTTCGAGCACCCCGAGAGCGCTCCGCTGCGGTCGCGCGTCTACTCGCAGTTCGTGTCCACGTTCGAAGGCAAGATCAACCAGCTCAAGCTCGTCAAGCTCGGTCTGGCAACCGCGGCCACGTTCGACAACAAATCCGACGCACTCGGATTCATGACTGCGCTCGCTGAGAAAGTCGACACGCCATCGACCGTGGATGCGCATGTGTACGCCATGATCGAAACCGCGAGAGTCAAGCTGCAGCTCGAGGATCTCGACGGTGCGCGCGCGACAATGGACGAGGCCGCTGCCATTCTTGAAAAAGCCGACTCCGTAGAGGCCGTGATCAATGCCGCGTTCTACTCTGTCAACGCAGACTACTACAAAGCCAAGGCCGACTTTGCGCAGTATTACCGCAGCTCGCTGCGGTTCCTCGCCTGCATCTCAATCAGCGAGCTCTCATTAATGGCGCAGCGCGAACGCGCATATGATCTTGCGATCGCCGCCTTATTAGGCGACAGTATTTACAATTTTGGCGAATTGCTATTACATCCTATTCTCGACAGTCTGGCTGCTACCGAACACAAGTGGCTACGCGACATGCTGTTTGCCATGAACGTCGGCAATCTCGCTGTTTTCGACGAGATCCGGCCGAAACTTGCGTCGACGCCAATCCTCGCCGGCACTGAAGATTTCCTACGCGACAAGTTCTGCACGATGGCGCTCATCGAGGCCGTGTTCCAGCGACCGGCGTCGGACCGGACGCTTTCCTTTGAGCTCATTGCGCGCGAAACACGGCTCAGCCACGAGAATGTCGAGTTTCTCGTGATGCGTGCGCTGAGTCTTGGGCTTTTACGCGGCACGATCGACGAAGTTGGCGAGCGCGTGAACATTACGTGGCTGCAGCCGCGAATCATGACCAAAGACCAGATTGAAAGTATGCGACTGAGACTTGTTGACTGGGATAAGTCTGTTAGTGAGCTTGGCGGATGGGTTGAAAAAGCCGGGAAAGAAGTCTGGGCAGCTTCGTAGATTATATAAACTGTTTAATATAGTTATATCTTGTTTAAAAATGTGTGAATATTCGTCGCGGAGAACGGTGAATGTTAGTAAGCAATTACCGATATCTTGCGGCTTCGCGCTGCCAATCCACAAACTACCGACGAACGAGCGCGTAGAAGACCACCCACGCAAAATGAAGTCGCGTATGGTTCTGCACTTAGATACCAGTTATAGACAAGGCTAACGAATGCATCATATAGCAGACGCAATGCTCGAGGATGCCCTGCAAAAAGGCGCGTTCGACGATAGCGACGACTGGCCACTTCTCCGCGGCCACCTCATCGACCTGATCCGGCGGTGCTCAGCAGACAAGTTCAGACCAGAAAGCACAGCAGAGCAGCAGCAGAAACTGGAATCGATCGTGCGGACGCTCGAAGAAGGGTTTCCCGAGTCGCCGCCGTTCACGCTACAGAGGATAGCCGAGCTCGCGACGAGTCCTAATCGGCATTATAACGAGCTTGCGCGCGATAAGTACTTGCGCGCATTGGAAAGAGTGGTTAGTGTAGAAAGCAGTTTGCAAGACTTTGAAGCGTTGCAGAAACGCGATACAGATGCTCGGGGGATGTTTGGAGTCGCGAGCGCGGGTTTGAGCGAGAATCCGGTCGTCAAGCTGAGTCCGATTGAGTGGCTTGTTGATACGGGCACGCCTCCGCCTGATAATCTGGAGCTGGAGAGTGAACGTAAGAGCGCGGAAGGTGAAGAGGGAGATGACCGGGACTCAAATGGCCATTCTTAAAGGTGGAAAGCGATACCTCATAAAACGAAAACCTGTTACTATAAAACACTCGACTGTGCACTACTAGCATATGTTGTAATGATCAATTTATTTACAAGAATACTTTCTATACTGCGAAATCAAGAGCATCCTGAGGCCGCTCCCATTCCTTTGGAAACACAGGCGTTCTCTTCCGCAACTTCATATGACGTTTGTCAAGTGGAATGTCCGCAAAGTCTTCCTTCTCCACATCATACGCTTCGACCAATAACCGCTTCAAAGTGTCGACAAGGTACTTTTTATTCTGCACCGAGTTAGGGAACGATTCGCTGTTGATATGCACCAAGCCAGTTAACGGATCGAATCGGGGTCCACACAGTAATTTAAACTTGTGCAGTCTCTTTGCCGCAAGTTTCGCGTCGCTGCCAAAGAACTTGTTTGCAATCGCGGATACTTTTGCTTCGACGACAATTTTGGCCTCGCCGCGGTGCGTCTGGCCCATGTACGACGAGTATCTGAACACAAAGATCTCATCGGTCGGCACGAACGGAACCGATTGTGCGCGCAGACCAGGCATTTCCCACGCCGCGATACGGTTATATTCGCGTTTGACGCGATGTTCTTCAACGCGCAGGTAAGTGTCTGACGGTAAATCGTCCAGCTCGTTTTCGTCTTCAAGCATGTTGTCGAGAAGTAACTGCGCGTCCTCGTCTTTCTCTTCTTCTTTGGTGAGACGTACGTCGTCCTCGACAATCAAATCCAAGGGCTGCACCTCATGGTTCGGGTCGTACACTTTCAGCACAAAGTTATCCACCGGTCCACTTCTCTTGTTCTTCCGCAATGCGTCAGCAGGCGACGGGTAATACGACACGAAATCATTTTCATCGTGCACCGGCAGTCCCTTCTTTGCCAGCAACTCCTCCATTGCCTCCTTCTGATCAGTAAGCCCCTCGACTATTTCTTGGAACTCCGAGTCTCGAAGCTCTTTGTACTGCTCTCGATATCTTCGCGCCATGTAATTCGAAACGCTGCCCGCCTTGGGCTCATCGAACTCGACATCCTCTTCATCCTGCTCATCTTCTTCGTTCCGCCGGACTCGACTCGCCATAAATGACCTCCTCTGCACGGTCGGTCGTAGTCTCGCCAGACAGGGACTTCTCGCCACCGGCAATTGTCGACGCAGCAGTGTTCTCAGCATACTCGTTCTTTAAGTCTGCAAGAGTGCGCTCAGGTTACTTTTCTGCTTTTCACTCTACGAGAATACTTTCGGAAATTCCAGCCCTAACCTCCAAACACCCTGAAGCGGGTTTGGCGTCCATCCCATCTCCTTTCCACCACAATCCCATATCATATAACTTGATTCAAAACTGTTTAGCTGACCGCAACAATGCTTCCAGCCGGCAAAGGCAAGGGCAAAGGCAAAACGACAGCTGCTGCTGCTGCCGATATCGACGTTCCGCCAGCGCTGTATGATAGTCTCATCGCGACATACGTATCTTCGCCTATAGCCGCTGCGTCGCCGGATAGTGCGAATGGCGGCGCGTCAGGGATTCCTTCGTCGAATGCGTTTGGCAGTTTGCAGACTGAGCTGAAGAGTCTAACTGCGAAGGCACAGGCGAGGATCACGAGGGCACAAGCGGAGTTGAAGAAGCTTGAAGCCAGAAGGGCGAAGTTGGTTGCGCGGATGCAAGCTGATGCAGACGAATCTGTCAAGAAGCGCAAGAGCGTGGGTATGTCGTTTTATCAAATGCAATCTATTGTTTACGAATAATCTAATTCTTGTTTAGATTTGGTTAAAGTCGAAGATGAGCCCGACAAACAGCGACGGAGAATCAACTCTCCGTCTCCTCCACCAATATCGCCAACAACGTCAGCAGCACGGGCGTCACCGGCATCGCCCGCATCGCCAACCTTCACCACCTCAGTACCGACTAAAGAGCCTTCCGAGTCTGCAGCCGCCGCGATCGCAGAAGTAAACGCGACCCCTGAAGATCAGGATGCGCCAGAACAAGAAGAAGAAGAAACCAGCCCGTCAAAGGACACCCGAGTCAAAAACCCTGGATCAGAGTACGTTTCCGTGCAAACGATCCCTACCGCTGCTCTTGCATTCATGAATGAGTCGTACGATGACCAAATTCCGACTTCGGGAACTGAAGATCTAAAACAGAAATACGGCGTCGCGTCATATCCCACTAAAGATCTCTCGGATTTACTGCCAGGCGAAATTCCCGATGAAGACTACTCGAAAGCGAAGCCCGCTAATCAAGTCCAAGCAGCAACATTTCAAGCCTTCATCGAACCCTATTTCAAACCATGGACAGAAGAAGAGTTAGCCTTTCTGAATGAAAAGCAAGATAATTTGACACCGTACCTCATCCCGCGTCTCGGACCTTATTATCAAGATGTGTGGGCTGAGGAAGATGGAACTCGCGATATGCATCCGACTGCGAATTCGCTTGCAAATGACCATGCTGCTAAACTTCTTCCCCGAGGCACATCAGAACAGATGACTGAGGATTTACTTGAGACTGAAGATATCTCGTGTGGCCCACTTGCCACCCGTATTCTCTCGGCATTGCTGAAAGACGAGTCTGATGACTTGCCTATCCCGAACACCACGACAATCAACGGAAACGCAAACAGTGTCTTGGGATTAAGTACGGGTCTATCACTATCCTCCTCGACAAACGGCGCCGCTGGCGGCTCCGGCACGGCTACCCCGCGAGAAGAAGACGTCAACGCCCCACCAGCAACGGCAGCAGCCGTGGCGGCCGCCATGGCGGAAGGCGCCCAAGTCCTCTCCTCATCCTCGGCGTTTGCTGAACAGCAAGGCTGGCGCGTGTCCTCGGTGAAAGCAGATTATCAGACTCTTGAGGACCGGATCAAACGGGAATTCAAGTACGTCGGTATTCTGGCTGACGAGGACGTTGACTGGGGTGCTCGTGAAGACGACGAGATTTGCGCGGAACTACGAAGTTTACAAAAACAGCTCAAGGGCATCGCAGTCATCAACGCTAAACGCAAACGTGTACTCGAAAAACATGTGCTCGAACATATGGCGTATCAGGAATACACTCAGATCCTCGAAGACCTCGATAAGCAAGTCGACCAAGCCTACATAAAACGCACGCGAACATTAAAGAACAAAAAGAAAAAATCATCTTCAACGTCAACCCCCACCACATCATCCGCCGCCGCCGGCGCTGGGGCAGCCGGCGCAGGCGCAGCTGCTAAATCGTCTGATTTGGGAGAAGGTATTCGCGCTTTACTAGATAAACGACGGCGCTGGATCGATAAAATCGGACCAGTGTTTCCGCCTCCGGAAATCATGAAACGCGTACCTTCGAAATCCATCTTCGCCGACCTTGACCGCGAGGAGAAATTGCGAGAGGAAGCGGCGGCCGTGGCGGCCGCAGCGGCTGCGGTGACTGACGCCGCTGCTGCTGCTGCTGAAAATAGGAAAATGGGCGACGGCGAGGATCGCAAGGATGAAGTCAAACTTGAAGACGGCGTAGCGGAGACTCAAGTTGCTGGTTGAAAAGAAAAAGTCTAGATTTTTTATGTATATTATTCACTATGGTGTGGTGTTAGTTTTCGGTGGTGGGGTTATATGTACAATATTTATCAATCTTGCTATCTAGAATGAAAAGTTTCCTCCTTTGTTTCTATGTTTCTTAATCGTATAACGTGCAGATCTTTATTCTCAATTGAACATGAAATATATGTATATATATATATACATTACACAAATAACATTGGATACTAGAATAGTAAACACCGCTACTCTTCCTCAGCGCGGTTCTCGTTCTTCCTCAAAACAACAAGGCCTTCCAATGTACTAGCTAGCGCGATATACTCATCATTCTCCAACTCTGCTCTCTCGCCGTGCCCGAGCAATACTGGTGTACTATGCGTCACCCATCCCGTGATTGTCTTCGGTCGTCCAGCTTGTCCGACCGTGTCGACAGCTTGTCCGACTCGCACGTTCACCTGGATAGGCTGTAAGTCCGCGTCGAGAGTGATCAGATACCGCGCATGCACCGACGGCATTAGGAAGTACAGCAAGTAATGCGACGAGTCTAGGATAAACGACGGCGCATCAACAAGCGAAACCAGCACAGTCAAAAGACCAGCAAGCGACACACTGCTCAGAATTTGTCTCTCGGTATGGAACGGCGACAACGTCATCGTTCCCTTACCGAGATGCAACAAACCCTGCGCAATGCGCACCATGAATAAACTGTTCGCCTCCTTGGAGTAATAGCTCGCAAGCTGTCGCAGGAGCTGCGCAAGTCGCGCGTTGTTTGTGCCCGCTCCCACGAGTCCCATCGAGAAGATCGCATTGACAGCAACATCCAAGTCAGCGTCGTGCGAGTATCTCGAAAGGGTGTCAAACACCTTCATCTCGGGGTTTGAAGCCGAAATGAGACCCATAGCCAAGGGCACAGCCCGTCGCGTCGACCCTTCGCCATAATGCATCAAATGACCAAATTGCCGTAGAACCATCTCGGATCCAATATCCTCGCCCATGGCAATAATCGCCAGTCCTAACACAGCGTAGCCTTGATACAAATCATCGACCTTCTCGTCAGCGCCTTCTTCTTTGTCAGCATCCGGCTTCTCGCTGCACAGATGCAAGAGCTGCTGGATCTTGAGAACGTTACCCGTGCCAGCAAATGAGCAGATATCAACAAGCACTTGCGTGTTGCGTCCGATCGGGTGCTCAATCGCCTTCAGTGTCTCAATGATGACATCAGCGGCATCCTGTTTGCCCATGTACAGCAATCCAAGACCCAAGGACATGAACCGCGCCCATTTGTCAGAAAGCTGGGCCTCTTCACGCTCTAAAAGCGTCTGGAGAATCGTTTCGGTAATGTCTCCACTGCACGAACCTACAAAAGCCATACCAAGCGAGAGTGTGGCCAGTGATGAAAGCTGCATGCTTAACGAAGTATCGGCGACGAGAGGAAGAAGTAAGTCTGCAATATCCTGTCTCTGCGATCCCGCGTAAGCAAGACCAAGACCGATGATGGCAGAAAGTCGAAGTGGCACACTTCGGCTCTCAATGTGTTCTGAAAGCAACGCAAGTGCAGGATCAGAATCGTTATGCACTGAGGTGTTCACAATACCAATTCCAAGTAACGAGCCAGCTTTGATATATTCTTCAGAAGAGTACATATACTTGTCTAGCTGTTGCAGACCTTGCTCGACATCCCAAAGCAGGATCGAAGCAACACCAGCCGTGGCTGAAAGCATACCTGCATCTTTGTTCTTGTAAATCCATGAACTTGCCTCCTCGTCAACGACCATCAATTTATCTTGACCGAATCCAGCATTGACAAAAGCATTGACAAAACTGGCAGCCAGATTTTGCTTGGCTGAGTCAACTAATCCAGAGTCTGGCCCGCCGCGAGTGTGCTCAAGATGGCTCTTGTAGATATCCTCAGGCACCTTCGGCTCAAGAACATTAAGCTCTTTGGCAAGGAACATAAAGTACTCCGAGAGCCGCGTGTTAGATAGGCACTCTTGAACTTCTTCGTTTGGCAGCTCAAGCCAGATCTGCTGCCGGGCAAGGATAAACGCAAGTTGTTTATGGACGAGCACGTCATCGGTGGCATCAAAAACTGCGCGGATCGAATCGTGGTCGTCGAGTCTGATGGCAAGCGCAATTGCCTGTGTGAGCTGCTTTTGTGAGAGATAGATGTTGAAAGCGGTACGCAGAAAGGCTTGGTCGTCGGGTGGAGGGAGAAGAGTGACGCACGAGACCATATATAGACAGACGCGCGCGTATGTGTCCTCGTCAACAAAAGGCGGTAATTTCTCAATAGCCTCAAGCTCAAGTAGTAAATCAACCGCATCAGCCTCGGCGTTGTGCTTTAGGAAGAAAGGAACAAGTTGCAGTGCGAGATCCATAATATCGTCGACGGATTCTTCTTTCTCAATACGGACTGGGTGCTCCTCGCCAATTTCAAGGGCAAGGTGGCGAATGTATTCGTGGCCCCAGTTTCCGATTTCGTCGGAGGTTGAAGGTGCGAGAAGACGGTAACGGAGCGAATCACGTTTGCCGTTGCCTGCGTAGGTCATACCAAGGACAGACATCACATCGGCGAGTGCGAACTATAGTCGTGCAATGGTTACAGTCAGCATCTTCTAAGCACGTGCTGGAGGGAAGAAAAACACACCTGTAGCTCTCCTTTAGGCCAGGTATCGTAAAGATCTTTGAGTTCTTGGTAATGGGGGCGGAGGAATTTGAGAGGTTTGGGTACAGCAGTCATGGAGGAAGTTGACGTGCGGATGAAGTCTTTGAGTGCGTCGAGGGCTGGCTTGTAGAGCGATGTATCGGGCTCCTAGATATGAATGCGTGAGTAGATGTATTGGTGAGAATGGCGATGGCGATGCGTGATGCCGCGATCCACGAGCAAGTCACGACGGTCGCGATCAAAGCACGAATTGGTCCACTGAAGCGATCCCAAATCGTAATAAGAATAAATAAATAATACGGAGTAAGTATATACCTTGAGTCGCTCGACAAGCATCTCGAGCTCAGCCTTGAGTTGCTGATCTTCCTCCGAGAGCTCTTCCTCATCAGGCTTTTTGTCATCCTTCTTGTCGGTCGCCTTTGGTTTATCTTTGGAAGGGGCAGCCGAAGAACTTGATCCCTGCTCAGCAGGCGATGCCACGTCGGGAAGATCTTTCTCAGAGTCTTTTTGGGACATTGAGGAGGGAATGGGGATGGATGGAGGATAGACGGTGTTGTGGATGGGAAGGGAAGATGGCAGAAGTGCGGTGTCCAGGAGATGCTCTGCTGAGTAAGTTCTTATATAAGCCGCGACCAGGCCGTCAGTAAGAAAAAGAAAATTAGGTAGCTTCAGTTAGCTACATCACTAAGGTAGCGCAAAAATGTAGGTGGAACTTCTGCTAGTAATCGGTATCGGGTTCGACCACCAGCACGAGGCCTTGGTGGTCGGCCGCGAATTGCACTACAATCTGACCAGCTGCGGTTACCTCATGAGGAAGCGTGCTCCAAGCGGAACCAGCGCTTCGCACGAGATAACCACTGAGCGACAGGTCAACGAGGCCACGATGACATCCGCGAACGGAGCATCTTGCTCGTTTGCTGCAACACTCTCGCTGGAGAGTGTCCGTCCCGCAAGCAGCGCCTTTCCCATGCCTCTCTTGCCAGAAGAGAGACGGCTTGCTGATGGCGCTGCAGATGCTTCCGCACCAGGCCCTTGCTATTCTCAGGCAGACCGGCCGTCGCAGAGACAGTCGGCGTAGGGACGCGAGGCATTACCTGCGCCAACGATTAGTTAGCGCAGATCAAGCTTACTGCACCGAATTTCCCACCCGCATATAAAGGTCTTCTACGCTCGGCAAGAGCAACCTGCGCAAGCAGGACAACCACTACAAGAAATCTGAGGTTTCTCGTTAGGTATGTCAGCGGGTATTCGCGTCCAGCAAAAGTTCCTCTGCGCCACGAGAGCACATTAAGTAATAAAACCTGGCTGGGTCAATATTATCTGTAAAAAGATCGCAATCCCAAAAATTGACAGTTCGAACCGCGACTAATTCGCATCTATTTTTGTTTTCAAATCAGGAGCAGCTGAATATTTTTATGGACGCTAAATATGTTTGAGTATTTAATATTATAGTAATGCATTGACTAAAAACCATAAAATATTCGACAACCATCGAAAAACATTATTCAATTCCCACGACTCCCTTCGCATGTCCATTTTCTATGTACTTTGTCTCAAGCGGGCCTACGCAGTCCACACCTTGGCAATTGTGCCCGACAATCCAACATCCTCAGTCTCGAGCTTGTAGAAACCGTAGCCAGCGACGATTGTGCCGCCAAGTAGCAGATACATGCAGGCGTGATGCACCTTGCCAAACTCGCGTAAGGGAACATAATCGATGATGCACGACTGGAAACCAAAGTATGAATGCACGAGCAGCGACGAAACAAGGATCGAGTCGATAGCGGGGGACATAGCGGTCGCAGACACAAACGGGGCGACGGTGAGAGGAACGAGACCGATCGCAAGCAGACGTTCGAACGACCAGTGATATGAGCCGTGCATCTTGTCAGGAGGGGGCACCTTAACAGCATCGTTAACAGTACCTTCAATGCCACCTACAGCAAAATGTGTCAGCATAAACAAGCAGTAACCGGACAACAAAAGGAAAAGCATAGATGCTGCGTACCAGGCGGCTGAGCGATCAAAGGTGGGATTCCAAGGTGACGAACGCCGACGACGGGTAGGGCCGGGCGAGCAGCAACGCATGGACGGAGAGACGCGCGTAAAGGCGAGACAAAAGCGCGAAGAGCCGACATTTCTGCGTAGTAAAAGCTGCTGTAGACAGTGGTGATTGAACGAAAGCAGAGGAAAACGAGAATGTCCGGAAGAGCCTCGGAACTGTGGGGTGTTTCGAGTTACCCGGCCAGTGGTTTGCATAACCGCATAAGCGTCTAGCGCACATTACGCCCGAAACAGCGAGATTCTGATTGGCCGACCAAAGCTTAGCGACCGACTCCTTCCGCGCCCAAAAGATTCCTCGACCCTGCTGTCTTCTTCCCCGAGTCCTTCGCCTTTCTCTGTACAACTTCTGCCATGCCTCTCTCAGCTACAATCTTGCGCTCGGCAGTTGTCCGCTCGGCGTCTCTCAGACGTGTGCCGGCTACGCTACCGAAGACGTTCTCCCGATTCCTTGCGACTCCAGCTGAGTCGCCTTTTCCTAAATACACCACCCTCAAGAATGGGCTCACGGTACGCCTTTCACCTCGATAATGCCATTTGTATCCGCCACCGCCGTCGTCGAATTGGGCTGCTTTGATCAAATCAGTTTTAAATCGCATCGAATTGTGTCTCTGGCGGCATCTACAAGGCTATTTCTGCATTCTCTACCTCTAGTCATATTCTGACATGAATCTTTTCTTCCTCTCTAGATTGCTTCCCTCGAGGTCCCCTACACCCAAACTGCCACCGTTGGCATGTGGATCGACTCCGGATCCCGCTCTGAGACCGAGGCCAATAACGGAACTGCCCATTTCCTCGAGCATTTAGCCTTCAAAGGCACCGAAAAGCGCAGCCAGCGCGACATCGAACTCGAGATTGAGAACCTCGGCGCCCATCTCAACGCCTACACTTCGGTATGTCGAAATAAAGAAATATAGTTATCAGGCCAATCGGATCTAACGTTACCTTCATTCAGCGCGAGAACACGGTCTACTATGCTAAGGCATTCAAGTCTGACGTCCCCAAGACTGTCGAAATCATCTCTGATATTCTCCAGAACTCGAAGCTAGACAAGAACGCCATCGAGCGCGAGCGTGATGTTATCATTCGCGAGTCCGAGGAGGTCGAGAAGCTCTACGAGGAAGTTGTTTTCGACCATCTTCACGCCGTCGCTTTCCAGGGACAGAACCTTGGCCGTACTATTCTCGGCCCTAAGGAGAACATCCTTTCGATCTCGCGCGACGACCTGACCACTTACATCAGCCAGAACTACAAGGCCGACCGCATGGTTCTTGTCGGTGCTGGCGCTGTCAAGCACGAGGAGCTTGTCTCGCTTGCCGAGACTCATTTTTCTGGCCTTCAGACCTCTGCCGAGGCTCTCAACATCGGCAGTCCCCGGGGTGAAAAGCCACAGTTTGTTGGCTCTGAGGTTCGCATTCGTGATGATGCCATCCCGGTTGCTCACATCGCCATCGCCGTCGAGGGTGTCTCGTGGAGTGACCCTGACTACTACAATGCTCTTGTCGCGCAGGCCGTCATTGGCAACTGGGACCGCACCATGGGCAATGCAACCGTCATGGGCTCGAAGCTCTCGTACGCCTGCGCTGAGGGCCACCTCGCCAATTCCTACATGTCGTTCTCGACCTCATATTCCGACACGGGTCTCTGGGGTATCTATCTCATTTCCGAGAACCTTACCGAGGTTGATGACCTTGTCTACAATGCCCTAAAGGAATGGCGTCGTCTGTCGACCTCGGTCTCCGAGAGCGAGGTTGAGCGTGCAAAGGCCAAGCTAAAGGCTTCTCTTTTACTTTCGCTCGATGGCACCACCGCCATTGCCGAAGATCTTGGTCGCCAGCTCGTCACCACCGGCCGCTGCGTCAGTGCCGCCGAGGTTGAGCGGATCGTTGATGCCATTACTGTGAAGGACGTCCAGAACTTTGCCCAAAAGTTCGTGTGGGATAAGGATATTGCAGTTGCTGCGTATGGATCGATAGAAGGACTTCTTGACTACGGACGTCTGAGAAACTTGATGGCTTCGCTGCGTTGGTAAACACTAGAAGATCTCGAGAAAAGAAATACACATGTATGCAAATATTTAATCGCATGGTGATCTTTTTTATTTTCTATATATAAAAATGAAAAGAGAGAAGAGGAAGGCGTTAATTAGACAAATGTAGCATTCATATTTAATCAAGTTGAGAAATGGTTTATATAAGTTATAATACTGGTGTTCCTTTTTGCTCAGCAAAGAAGTTTTGCTGGGCGGTGAGAAGCTGCTCTGATTTCTACATGTTGCTTATCTTTTTGTGATGTGAATCTTTTGAATCGATGCTATTTCACGATTGATACTAGTCTAGTGGCGAGCACAAGTGTGGTGTCATCTAGCGTTATTCGCGTAGTTTCAATTGTAGCCTTCAAATGATTTTTTACTGACTTACGATGTACGAAATTTAACAAGAGAAGACGAGCCAGTCATTTACCCGAAGAAGCAGTCTGAACTTAAATCCCAGGGGCTCCTTAGCTGATCCAGTCCGATCCCACGCACACAGAAATATTCGCTCATGCTCTAAATCGCTCTTTAGTCCTCGCGAGCCAGAATGCGTTTCTGTCTACTCTCTACGGCTTATAGTATTTTTTGATTAGCACGTTATCGTTGATATTGAGCAAACATGTCGGATAACAGCACGCCGTCGCCAGAAATGTACTTTGGCGTCCTTGTCCTGCCGAATCCGTCTGACACTTCTCGAGATGCTGACCAGGAAATATTTGCTGTCCCTCAGTCGCTCTCGTTTGAGGACGACTTCAGCTCGGCAGCGGTTCTCCACGAAGCCTCAAGGTCATCGGGCGAAGATCTATCGGGCCTGCTATACGTGCCCTCTATCACAACCGACTCGTCTGACTGCGGAACTGGTTCGATTCCATCAAACGTGACCACTATCGCCGACCTGCCCTCGGGCTATAACGTCGTTGCTATCGCTCCTCTGACAAACTCGAATTGCGCTTCATTATGGATGAAACGCGCACACCAAGATGGGGCTATCAACATGATCTTCTATGACCCGTCAGAGTCTTCAACGACGCTCTCCTTCTCCTCTGCCTCGCAGAGCGAAGCGGCGTCCCTCGTAGGCGACGTCTCATCTGCAACCTACTCGATATACTTCATTCCCGGCTCGCTGGGCCGCGAATTAATATCCTATCTTGCTGTGTATTCCGGAAACATGACGGGTCTTCCTCACGGCGAGGAGTTGACGAGCTACTTTGATTTCCGTGACTATGTCCGTGTAGCCGTCGAAATCGACAGTAAATCGTCCCGCCGGATCCTTGGACTATGGATTTACCTCGTTATTGCCGTTGTCATCGTCATTGTAGCTATAGTGTCGTCGTCATTAGCCGTTCACCTGTTTCAGTACCGCAATCGCAGACGGCTACGTCGGCGTATGCAGAATGGTGAAATCGACCTCGAAAGCCTGGGCATAAAACGGTTGACGGTTCCAAAATGGATCCTTGACAAACTTCCCGTGAGAGTCTACGTGCCCGGCGAGTTGAATTACAGCGCGCCAAAACAAGTCTCGTCATCGACCACAGTCACGGCGCCGGCAACGGGTTATTCGCAGCAATCTTGTCCCATCTGCCTCGACGATTTCGAAGCCAACGTCACGACTGTGCGCGAGTTGCCTTGTCTACATATTTATCATCTAGGCTGTATTGATGATTTCCTGGAACACCAGTCGTCCCTTTGTCCGCTTTGCAAACAGTCTGCTTTGCCTATGGGTTACATCCCGCCCACGTTACGCATCACGAACGCGACTGTTCGCCGCGAACGGCGTCTTCGTAGGGAGCGAGAACGGAGTCTGAGGGGTGCGGCAGATGACCACGAGGGGTCGGGGATCACTGGTGCCATTTTGCGAGGACCTAGACGGCTGTTTAGGATGGTAGTCCGTGGTTCAACGACAGCACCGCGCACGCGTCACGACGACGTTGAGCTACAAGAACTCCCGAGTCCAGCTACTTCCAGTGCGCCAACCGTGATTGGTAACGAGGTGCCAGCATCAGACGGCCAACAAGAGAACGAACAGCAGCAACCAAGACGAGCGGGGTTTTCGCGTCATTTGCATCTCCCTCATCGGCCGGCGCGAAATACACCGGGGGCAGTAGTCGCTTCCGACGGCACCGTATTCGTAGTCGAAGAAGGTGAGGAACAGGAAAGAAGTGGTCGACACCGTTTTATGCATTATTTGTTTCCTTATTTATCATGATATGAAGATTTATGAGTTGTGTTTCTCTTAGTCTTTATAATCTTTTGTGGAGTTTGAGGGATTTTTTTTAATTTAGGTGTCTGCGAGCTTCGGTATGATTTAATTCAAAATTTGTCTTTCTTCAATATTTATTCTGTTAAAATAAAATGTAACGCCAAAGATGCATGTTCTATTCTTCGTATTCGAATCCCTTTCGTTCCCACGGCATCTCCAAACCGCCGTCCCATCGTTCTAGCATCAACATCCGTCTCTGGATTTTCAACACCCGTAACTTCCCCGGCCGTGAGCGGCAAGTAGCTAGCGAGTATACTAAATCTGCAACTACAGTCTGCGGAACGGGAAACCGCTCGACTGGACCCCATTGGACTGCCAGACTGGTATCTTTGACATAGCTATGTCTTGCCAGAAACGGTACGCAAAACGTGACTTCTATGACGCAAGGGCGTGGGTCCCGCTCGTGAATATTGAGGGCTGCTTGCTGAGCTTTGTAAATCGTAGAAGTCCATAATAGGACCTCGTACCATCGCTCATCGAACGTGGCTTCGGTTTCCGAGATGTCTAATTTCATTGGATTTGCGTCTTGGAAATCATTCCTTATCAGCAAATTAACTTGAATCAATCGGACAGAGTTATTAGCCGCTTCGACGTACGATTTGAGTAATTGGGGCGTCATATGTCGCCAGGTTATACGGCGCAGGTCAAGAGTATGCCAGAAATGAGGAATGGAGCGAACGGCGTTGCGCCATTGATGATTCAGCGATTCGAGTTGAACTGCAGCGCGAAAGGAAAGTGGTAGATACTCCAATATCTGGATTAATAGCTCTAAAGGGAGAACTGCCGATGGATCAACCCTGTTCGCTCGACTACTTTGGATTATCTCTTCTGAAGAACGTAACGAGGGAAGAGTCGTCAAGGATATCGCCTTGGCAAGTTGAGATACAGAGATACTCTTCGTGTGTTCTTCGTCATCCGTTTTAGCATCAAGCGTGCGTATACACCCGGATAATACTAATGTACCGGACACGAGTCCCGAGAACGATTTCCCGTTTCTGCGCATTAATTCATTGATTTCGGAGACGCCGGAAGAATATATTTGGCGCGCCTCTGTATAGTTCCCAAGTCTTTCGTATGCTAGTCCAGCGATCCAGTATCCCTATTCCGTCATTAACCTCTATTCTCGTCATTTAAAACCAAAAGAGAAAGAGAAAGCGGAATATATACATACTCGATAATTGTGTTTATTGATGGAAATCATAGTCAATGCGTCCGCGAGGGCAAACTCTGCGAATTTCTTGCCCAGGCAAGCTAATGCTCGATGATACAGCTCTTGAAATCCAAGGCCATGGTTGAATTCCATCTACTCTCACACATTAACCATCCGACGATAACGCGCTCGATAGCTGAGAATAATCTCATCTTACCTTTGTAAATCGGACTATCGCCGTTAAATACTGGTTACATTGCGAAGCATACATAGCTGACGCTCTATGGTCCTCGAATTCCTCACTTTTGGAAATACCCGCTTTGCCGGCTATGCCTTCGATAACATCGCCGGATCCCGCGTCACTCGATCCCTTGCGCGCGTTGATGCCAGTGTAATTGTGGTCGGCGTATTGCGCTAGGATGCCGGCGCTGGTAGCGGGGTTTTTGGTTGCTATGTTGGTGATTGAAGTTAATCCGTCTCTTGGTGGTATAAAGCCCATTTTGCCCGACGATTCTTCTGTCCTGACGTGTTCTGTGTTGAGCTTATACGGTGGATGTGAATGAGGAATGGTGTTATCTATGCATTTCACCGACCATCGACTTCCCTATTAAAAACTAAATCCATGAAATATTCGTTCTCTCAGAGTCATAGAAATACCTCCACAGTAAATGAACGAGCGTGGATGTAGTACTGCCGATAACAAGATGCATCGATCTATGCCTATCGCGATTAAAATCCCAACCTGAAACTTTATCTCCATCTATTTAGTAAACTAACTCGCTTTTTCAGGGGTCAGTCTGCAAACATCAAACTACAAGCAAGTAACTCATCGAATAATTCATCTAGTCATTATTTTTTTATTCTAATAGATATACATATATACTGTCCCAATCGCTGTAACCCATGAAGAAAGACGACAAAAACCCCTGCAAAGCAATACCAGAGAGTTCGAAGAAACACTCTTTCACGAATCGGAATGGTTATGTAACTGCGCGCCTACCAGATATACTTCGTCTTGTAATCGTTCTTTCCAGACATCCAAAACTATCAAGGATGCCCGAAATAAACCAAACATGACGACTAAGAATAACGTAAACGGGTAGGATAATATTGTTACCGTTCGGATTGCTTCTTCAGATGCGTCTTGTACTGCATCATTTATTGTCAGTTAGCTATCATTAGAAAGAAAGATGGAGTGAAAGGGATACGTACAAAAGATATATCTAGCCATAAATGCGAGAGGAAGAGGCAACATAATCATTCCAAGCAAGACCAATAACGTCGGAAAAACAATCGACATGAAAAAAGGTTTTATGTCAAATTGTAGATATCCATTCTGTACCGACTCTGCCAGCGCTCGTTCCCATCTCGATCCGGGCCTCCACGTCGCAATCTTCCAGATCACTTGAGTGTAAATAACTCCTAGCGCCCAGCTTTGCGAGATGTGAATCGTTCGTTCCTCGGTTGAGAATAAAACATAGAGAGGCTGAATAAAGTAGAATTCAATGACCGCCGAGACGAATATCGGAATCACCAAAATCTGGATAGCACAAAACCAGAATTGCAAGAACCTCCAAATTATAGCTAAGCTAGCAGCTAATCTTTGTCGTCCAGTTCCGGATGCATATCTCACCGCTGAACGCTTGACATTAACTCTTGCAATCATCTTGCGTAGCCCGTCGCCAGCAATGTACACAATACAGAATATATATGCGCCGACGATAAAATTGTTAACGTCATTCATAGGGTGCTGCGACGGAATGATTGAATGAAGAATCGCCCGTCCTAAAAGTAACGGTCCGGCCGTAACAAACAGTCCACAAGCAGAAGCATACGCCCAGATACCAAGCAACAGCGCAGCAATTCGACATCGGAAATGCGGCGGCGCATACACGGCAATCGTATCCCTTATATCTTCGGCGCGTTCGGCGACGCCGTCAAGTCTTTGATTGTCTTTATTCACGACAACGAATTCATGCCCACCGGTCCGCATATGTACACTATCTGAATTCGGCGCGCGCACGAATTCTCCATTGCGGAAGAAAAACACTGTAGACGCAGAACGTTGCATATCCTCGCGACGTTGAATCGGCTCGATCGCTCCGGGATCAGGCAGACGGAAAAAAGAAATCAGCCAGTCGATTTTCGATCGGAAAATCAACTCGCCTTGCTCTAGAGGAACTTCTCGACCGTATATGAAGCTCGTCAATCTTAGCCATGAGGACGCCTTCTGGAAAAAGAATTTCCACACGCTTTCAACTAATCCAGCCGGCTTGAAAAATTTTAAAACAAACGGCATAAACGCGTTATAACAGACTAAAGTAAACGGCGTTTCAGTAATCGTATCGCCCCACGCCCATTGCAGAGGAAGTAAATTCCCCGGAAGCGCATATCGCAGAGCATACACCACACCTCCTAAGCAAATGCATATCAAGCTGCAGTAAATAACCGCCGACATGACAATCTTGCGAAGCTGCGTGAGTACTGGTCGATCAAGCACGTCTCTGATGGGATGGAAGTTGGGATCATTCGGATCACGAATGAAGTAGAGTAATCCAGGCCGAACGATTTCTCGGCACATTGACACGAATAACGCAAAATGAAACATATAGCATGTCCCCACGAACCAGTGCAAAAATGAGCTAGTGAACGGATTATTCACACTAAATTGCCATCGCGAAGCAACCGTCACCCCATCAAACAGCGGCATAAGCGCGCCATCGAGAAGAATACCGCAGAAAAGCGGAAAGACGACGAGTTCGACTCCGATGATGACAATCACTTTGAGAATCGCCCCTGCTTGTCGCAAAACATCCGCAATCGCAATCTCGAGCACGACGCTCGCCCGGTTCCGGCCTTGGCTTTTCGTCCAGTGCGAGAGATATAACGCGCCCAGCGTGGTAAGAAACATGTAACCGGCCAGAACAGCAAGAGTCCGATCGAGAGCAGTAATATGATCGGGCATTATGCCGCCATGAATGTACTTCAGCCACGCCGGTCTCGAGACTGCTTCTTTCATGAACTCCGCACCCGCGCCGCTGAATATCATTTGAAAATCGTGATACCGCTCGATTGCTCGCGCCGAGGTTTCGTGGATCACTCGTTGCTCGGCTTCAGTTTTGAACCAAGAGAACCGCTCGGCCATCTTATCTGATAAAGTGTCTGACATTTTGATGTATAACCGTAAACCAAAAACGCCGTAAGCGAGGAAAATGATGGCAATATCAATTGTCTGTTCTGCCAAGAATAAAATTAACCGATGCGGGATAGCAAATATAGCCACCGGATGCGATATAACCAGCAGCACAAATTTTCCCAGCAAATACGGAAGCCACAGCGACAACGCCAAAGCTCCGGTGATCAAGACGGTCGTAAAGATCCCGCTTTGGAATAAATGAGGCAGAGCACCTCGCATCCCGATGATCTCCAGTACACCATCCAGATCATCACCTTCCTCTACATCGGGTTCGTTCTCGTCTTCATCATCTACTAAACGCAAGGCACGCAGAAGTCGCCGATTATTTTCTTCGCGCTCGGCCTCTCCTGCGGGACCGACCCATGCGTCTGCTCGCTCATCTAGTTGCTCTTCTCGCCCATCTTGTCGCTCTTCCTCTCGGTCGTTTTCGATTAATGCATTATTCTGGAACCATGCGCCAAGCATCTCCCAGACTCCAGCACCTTCTCCTTGTTGCTGTTGTTGTTGTTGTGGTTGTGCCGGTTGCTCTGCTTGTTGCTGTTGTTGAGGTTGTGCATGGTTGAAGACCCGATCTCGAAGATCCATTGGGTCGCGCTCAATCATGTTTAGCGCGGCGTTTTGAAGAACCCATTCACGGATCAAGAAGATGACTGCAAAGATGAGAATCACTAAGCCGGTGATTACTTGTCCTTCAAATGTATCAATTAAGATTTTACTAAATCAGATATAAGTCAGCTAGTCGCTCGCGGTAATTAGGTAGAGAAGAGAAACGTACTTTACTGTAGGATTCGAAGCCAGTTCTCCAAATAACAGATATTTCATTGTGAAATTTGACATTTGCTCGGCAAACGAACGGCCGGCAGTTGTACTATTTGACATTTCGTGTGCCGCTTGACCGATGCCCGACTCCAAAGACTCGCTAAACGTCTGATTCTTCGGATCAAACATCTCGTCACTGACCCAAAAATAAAAACGCACGGCGTATCGGGTACTTAGCGGAAGCCACCCGAGCCAGACAAAGCCGACTAGAACCGTACGTAGGTATAGAATTATCGACGAGCGCAGCTTGGCTTGTGTGTTGTTGAGGATCATGTATAGCGGGATATTCGATGGCATATCTGGGGAATACAATTTTGTGAACTTGAATGGAGTCTTGCAGAGCTCGCAAACTTGCTTTCTCTGGGAATGTTGGAGCCATTCAAGGAGACTAGAACATGAGCATGTGAGAACCGATCCGGATTGACTAAACAAGACGATCTTACCATTCCTGATGCACGAATTTGATACTGCCGCTGCATTTACACGGGTGGTATAAAGGCTCCTCAGGAGTTCCTTCTCCGCGGCAGATTCGACAGGTATCAGTTTCCATCGGGCCGGCAAAGTCGACGTCTGTGAAATCGAACGACATCGTGGCTGACGCTCCCAAGCCAGAGCACTAGAAATCGCAGTCAGACGATTTTGCAGGGGAAGGAGAACAAATTCCAAGCGAGTTCGGAGGCCCGGCCATAAATATGCCGAGTACGGGCAAGTTATTCGTCAAGTGCGCGAACTGTTGCGCGGTTATGCACTCTTATGCACTCAGCCTTGGAATTCGCCCGCCTCACGACTGTGCAATCTCTCTCTATCGTCACAATCAGGCAGGCTATCGGTTCTTTGTTTGCTGTGCACTGCTTCAATCCATCAGGAACGCGAACGGATAGACGATGACATTGGCAACAGAAGAACAGCTGTCTCTGATGGCAGAGGCCAACGCGGTGCCTTCGTACTCCGCCATACCGCTGCCGCCGCTGAAGACCGACAAAGCCAAGAAGGCACCCTTACCAGAGCATGGCTTTGCCACGTTCTTGCGCATCGAAGGCGAGAGTGAAGCTGATCTGGTGCCATTACACGAAGTCACGGCCTGGGACATGCACTTTATGTCGCCGCTTTTCCACTCGATGCTCACTGTCAACGACCCGTGTGACGGTCGCGACTTTGGCGGCAACGAACGCAACTATCTGGCCTGGCTGCGGATTGCCGCCGGGTTTTCTTCGACTTCTTTCGCGTTCATTCTGAGCTACTACATTCCTCCCGGAATGACGATTTTTGGACCGGATAAGAAAGTGATCGAGCCCACTTTGCAAAACAGAGGGGCTCTGGCATGGGGTTTGATATTCCTAGTCTGCTCGATTGGAACGATTCTGTACGCGTTCCAGAGTTATGTAATGCAGAACATCCAGTTTGGCAGACGCAGGTTGCTTGTCCAGTTTAGTTGGCATCTCTTGTTTTTCTTCTTTTTGACGGGGTTGGCAACGTTTGGTGCTGGGTATTATATGATGGCTGGTGAACTGGTTGAACGTCGACGATTACCCTATTTCTAATCCCTTTTCGTTCTCAATTTTCTTTCACTTGCGGATAGAAGATGTCAGATTTCAAAGACTCGATTTTCTTTATGCATCATTCATTCACTTTCTGGGGGGGTTTTATCTTCATTTCATTTGAATTTTCTACAACGACGCTGCATGACACGTTAGAACGGCTCAAGAATATTTCGCATACGGTTGCTAAAAAGTTGATTTCCATTTCTTTTCGAACAATAATAATAGTGTTTAATTTCTTTTTATCTTTTTTTTTATTGTTTTGGAGTTTGGTGGGTGGGTGGTAAGACAAGAATAATAGTTAGATTGCATATATTGTTCAGCTCAGCATGATTTCTATGTTATAATGTTATCGTTTATTGAATGATTTTGCTATATCTGATGAAGAAGGAGAAGACGATACTACATGCGATAGTCTTGATAACTTAGCTCATCTACCGTACCAGGCGAATATAGTCGATATCCGAGCGCCTGGAACAGTTCTGAAAAGCCCTCGATGCTGTTAATGGCCAAACGACAAGGCGACGAGACCCGCAATTGCAGGCTAGAGGTAACAAAAACAAGGCCGCGAAGACACTGCTCCAGGCTAATCAACGCGCGCGCCGCTATCTGAGCCAAACCGCGCTCGAACCCAACCGGAACCCACAATGGAACTCGCTGCGCGGCTGCAACCCAGACATGTTTAAGTTCAGTACCAGGGCCTCGGAAAGGCTAATGCTGACACGGTCGAGGACTAGCGAAGATAAGACACCGACTGCTGTGAGCTGCGGTGCAGTGAAGGCCGCGGATGCGTGGAGGATGCACGCGGGCGTCGCGCACGGCAGGCCAAGGAGCGCGTAAGCAGTAGCTCGTCGGCCAGCGAGTCCGGCGCTCGCGTGAGCGTCGCGTTTGCCGTAACCGAGATCCTGGTGCGCCATGCGCAGGAAGTCGCTCCCCTAATCGCTCATCCGCGACGGTAGGCGGCCAGCCATCCGCAGCATCGCCGGACCACGCGCGCAGATGACGGAGTTGCTCGTGGTTTGCGTGCGAGCGCCGGGCGGGCGAGCCGGGAGGGCACGCGAAGGTTTGCTCGAGTTAACCGACGCTTCGGCTGCCATCGCTTGATTATAGGGAGCCCTTGCGTCGCCCTGCTCGCCGCGCGCTGCTGCTGGTCGTATGATTGCTGGATTACAGCAGTGTATAGGGATTAGGCTGGCAGGAGTCGCTGGAGCCGGTGTCTGTGTCGCGATTATGGCCAGTTGCGCCTCCGTTTCTGCCGTCGAGATGCCAGAGCAGGGTCGACAGGTATAGTTTGGCCGATGCCCACTTCCCAACTGCCGATTCTGACAGAAAACGAACGATGGCTAGATTTTCCGCTCAGCTTCGGCGTTCTCCAAGCATCCTATTACTATTTATAATCGTGCGTTCCAACAGCAACAACCTAATTCCGGCCGTCGACCCACCGCCGGCAATGCATTCGCATCCTTTACAGGAAATACGCAAGACAGATCTCGGCGACTCCACCTGTCTCCACCGTGCGTCATGATTTAAACTGACAAAAGTCCCTTCGTACAGCAGATCTTTCTCTACACGGCGCCCGAAGAGGCTTTTGACTCACAGAAGCCGGGCCGAGATCGATATTCGAGTATTCATCGCTCAACGTCAGGCCCGCTTCAACGTAGACACAACTAAGTGCTATAGTGGCTCATGATTCCTCCCTTCGGACGTATTCAGCCGACTGTCTCTTAGACTCTTACTCGTAACTGTACCCAACCAGATCCAAGCGGCAGATCACAGTCGCCGGTTTTCCATCCCCTGCTGCCCGTTGCAGCGTTGCGCTCTTCGGCCATCTCGAACCCCTTTCTTTTTTCTCGTCTTCCAAACCCTAGCCCATAACTGTCAGCAGCCGCGGGGGCTCGTGGCGCGCTGAGTCGCTCCGAAGACATACGCTACGTCCGCCGAAAGTTTATTGTTGACGTGCGCTCGAGTCTGGTCTGGTCAGCGTACTCTGCGGGCTGCGGGCTGCGGGCGGTTGGTAGTTCGGCGGAGCAGTTTGGGGCATGGAAATGGTAGTTTGGACCAGGCTTGCCGCAATTGAGTGGTTTGGATGGGCTATATGCAACCGTCTAGAGTCAAGTACTGCACTAACTAGTCAGAATAATCATTCCATTCAATGTAACAAGTCTATATAATCTATATCCAAATCCAAAAGACGCCATGTCCAAAATAATCAATAGTAAACGCCATCTCTAAGTAACTCCGAGTCCTACAATACACATAATCCCATAAACTGCCCAGCGCCCAAGCCAGGGTTTGCCCATATCCCGATATCCCATAACAACAAATTTTCCTCGAGTCTAGGCTCAAATGTACCAAGTCTCGGAGCCAGGTTCCTTGACTTTCTCCAGGATCTGTCTGGCGATTTCGTCGGCCTCGTCGATTTCAGCCAGCGCGCCGTTCTCGCGCTCGGAATCGCGCGAGATCGGCCACGTCGGCGAGTGCAGGTCGTAGTCGGAGTACTCGCTGATCTCGAAGAACGACTGGTCCTGCATCACGCGCGGGGTCGACGGTGCGCTGGAGCCAGAGCCTTCGGAGAGTATCAGGAGCGGCAGGGAGGTCGAGGACGCGGCGAGGTTGGGCGCCGAGCGCCGGTGCGACGAGATCGAGGCGGGAGCGGTCGCGGACGCCAGGCGCGGGGCGTAGCTGGCGAAGATGTCTGCGTCGGTGTCGATGGAGCGGCGCGAGGGCGCGTAGTCGTTGCTGGACGAGTCCGTTCGGCTGAGGGGCGGCGAGGCGTGCGGGAAGAGGTCGAGGACGGGCTGCGCGGAGGAGTTTGAGCGCGAGCGCGGGAGCGTGAAGCGGCGCTTGAGCCTGCGGGTGAGCGCGCGCGTGAGCTGCACGGGGGGATCCGGAAGCATTTGGGAGCAGGAAGAGCGCGGTGCGGACGGCGACATGGAGCAGCGGCGAGCACGAGGCGGCGGCGGCGCGCGCAGTTATAAGGCCTCGAGCAGCGCGTCCCCGGGCAGCGAAGCAGTCGCAGACGACGAGAAGGTTGGCTTCGGTACGCGCCCCGGTACTGCAACCGGCTGCTGGGCCCGCCGGTTGCGCTCTCCGGCGCGCCCGGCTGCTTTCGGACTCTCGGTCCCCGCGCGCGAACCGGTGCGCGCAACCGGTTGCCAACGGTCTGTCGGTGCGCAGCTGTGCTTATGTTATAGTGTTATAGCACGATCAATTCAGTCTGGGAGGATTGCAGGATGCCGTGTAAGCCAGCAGCGGCGGCGACAGCAGTTGGTATAAGCTAGGGCTGGCCGTAGAGAGATTTGCATGCCGTGTGTCGTCAGAGCCATTACCCAGCGCTCTCAATCCACAGAATGCTACCGTTTGCGATGCTACGATAATTCGATCAAAGCCGAATGAGACCTCGAGTCTTGTTGCGCATTCGTGCAGGCGCTGCAAACCGACTGCATGTGTCTCAATGGACTTGCTTTTTCATTCCCTTTTCTACCTCCCCGGCATGCTATTCATCTGTCCATTCCGATAACGACAAGACCCTAGGCCGTCATATTCTGGTGATTATTGTCTGCGATGCAAACTCTTGTTTACCTTTGGATAAATGATGAAATCGTCGGCGATTTGCTTGCTCTATCTACTATACAGAAAGTGTAAATTTTGCTTTGTTCTCGCCATCCAATGACTATGAATAAACTATCAACAGTATAGTCCAGCGCCTAGCAATTGAGAAACAGAGATACTACAGATATTTGAAAACGCCCAATGGGTTGTTCTGCAGGGCTGCAGTGTGCACGTCAGAACCATGATTCCCGATTTAGTTGCGTCTGCAGTCCATGATTCATCCGATGAAGTGAATTGGAACTCAGCCAAGTTATAAAATGCCAAACAAAAGAAACCAAAGGAGGTAAACTAAGATAAAATCGTGGCCAATATTATTAAACCATTAAAGTAAGGCAATTGTCCTAATCATAGCTTTCTTTCAGTCCGCCTGTACAGCTCGTCAATTGCCGAGCACGAGCTTTTCTTACTATCGGCTAATCTCTAGTAAGCACTAATCGCATCCAAGCTTGACCTACTCAAGGCAGGACAAAAACGAGAATTCTGGGCCCGAAAACACGAGCCGTCGGGTTATATGTTATACCGAGAATCCTAAGCAAAAGCAATTTCTCTCAAGCCAGCTCTTTACATTCCTCGACCAATATCAGTAACAGGCACTTGAACCGATGGCAGCCAAGTATCTGTAGCAATAGCAATTCGCGTTAAAATTCCGACAGCATGTCTTTTTAGCGCTTTCTTGCAAGCTAAGGCTGACTGCTCTAAGCACGTCTTCGATACCTGCTGCAAACTAAACTAGTAGCGTACTCCAGCCAAACCCTATGTGCGGCTCACTCAAACTCTACTTCTAGTGACTAAGCAGAACTCTAACCTAGGGTTGCCACCGCTCCGCGACCCCCACCAGTGCTTGGTTTGCCCGAAACGGACGGGCCGTCGGGGATGCGAGAAAAAGGTGGGAAGTTCGTTGAAGAAACGGCGTGGTTTGGTTTAATGCCGATGGGTTCTGCACAAGGCGCAGAGTTCGGTGTGGTTGTGAATGTGGCAAAGTCTGCTGAAGACGTTGTCATTTGTCTTTTGGTTGTGAGATGGTTGGATTATTTGTGAATTGCATTTAGTGCTAATTAGTTGAGATTCCAAATTCACGCTTCTCGAAGATTCACTTCGAAACATAAATAGCCCTAGTCTGCATAGTTGATTGGTTATTAGAGTCTCGTGTTTGTGAATTGATGCAACTTATTCGTGAGACTGGAGCATGCTCACTGAATCGAATATCCTCGTACACTGAAGCAGTATAATTAGTGGACACAAGTCTTAATGCTGAGATGTCAAGTGCGTGCTATTCCATTACATCCACTTGCTGTTTGGTTACTCAGCTATAGCAGGTATACACAAAGCTCCGTTGCTTTTCAATATAATCCACCAAACGACCGTAAATACTGCCAATTCTTAAAACATCTAGAGAACACTGTGCTCGCCACTGAAATACTACTACCGATTCAGTTCCGGCTCTAATAATCACAACTAATACTTCATTCTACTTCGCGTGGGACTAAGGAATCCACTGAGACTGTGTAGACGGCCATCCAGTCGAACTAGCTGCAATATCGTATTGGCCCCAACTCCAATATCAAACAAAGAGCTCTCACAGTATACATTCAGCAAAAGTACACGAAAAAAGTTCTGGATCTCTCCGAGAACGCAAAAACAGAAAAGAATAAACAATTACCCTAAAAGAAGCTGAATGACAACATCTGACAAAGCAGTTTCTTCAAACGGATTTGTCCGGCTCGCGGGTGAGCGTCGATCAACAAGGATTTTTGCTCGAGCATATTGTCAACTACTACTAGATGATGAATTCGTACGATGACCAACTGCAATTAAATGTGCTCTATATTCATATGTTCATTCTCTTTGTATTTGTCTGTCTTGGCTAGCTGACTTGAATCGAATCTAAACTACCTACTCGCTCGCTTCCGCTTTCTCAAACAACAGCATTAGCGAGTTGAGTTGCGTAAGATCAATCGCTCTAGTACATCAGTGCTAAAAAAACACAGTGTAAACAAATCATGAATAGACTGGATTACAGACGGAGAATCCACGCGCGCAGTCTAACTTAAACTTCAGTGAGACAATTGTTTTTTTCCGTCCTCGAGCATGGCAACTCTAATTTACCCGGTTCAACCGCGCAGCTGCAACCGGGCTCCAGCGGGAGAAAGGAAAAGAGAACAATTCAGCTGCTCACTAACTTCTTTGGGCGTCGCTGTATATCTTGTTGGCTCTGCGTACAGCTGCTGGCATCCTCTGCTCGCTGTATTGCACCTCTGTACTGACTGTGGTTGCAATTGCAACATGCTCATTGTTCGCAATTGCTGTTGTTTTTTATTGTTCGCAATTGCCGTTGTCCTTTCTTTGGTTTCTACGCTTCCACGTCCCCGGCAATTCATGTCCTCCGGCTCCTCTAGAACCCTGATCGCCTTTTCAACACCAACTCTAACCTTATCGTGTGTCTCAATAACTCCAAGACCACTTGCACTAAACTCCTGTAGAGCGCCATCAGCTCTTATCGCAAGGCATGGCTGATGCAGTGCAAACGCCATCTTCTCGCGCTGTGAGTCTTGCTCGGACGCCTATCTCTGTCCGCGTCGGTTGATAAGATAAGCTACGAGTGACATCATTTACTCCTCATTGCCGCCTTTGTCTGCCGTCGAGAGCGTATTTCGAGTGAGCGCAACGAGCACAGCAGCAATAAATACAGCGTCCCGGTCTCTTGTTTGCGACGGCTGAAGGGGGATATCAAGAGTCTCATATATGGTACGCAGGCAGACATGCCATCGTCCGCCGTCGGCTCGTAGACGTCTAGAATAACAGGCGCACTAGACTACATGCGCGGCTATAGAGAACAATGACTACACACCTAAACTCCGCTTCGAATTCCCGGTTTGTCTAGGCTGCTTAGTGTCCGAGTGGACTTCTGCATTGATCTTTTGCGTTATATACTGAAATTTAGAGAAATAAACTGTACAGCAAATCTTGTAGAAATTTCTTATAAATTAAACAATTAAATGATATTAATTATTCGGCCAACCACTTGTGTTTAACTGCCAGCCGTCGGCCGGATTAGGCAGATAAAAAGGCATATGCAAACGCGCGTCAATCCTGCATATCTCGTAGTATACTACTGAATGTACACACATGCTGGCTGATTCAGATTCCTCGGTTCAATGGGCAGCGATAATCTCGATTTTGCAAACGCTTGAAATTGGATAGTTGAGCAGTTGCAAACATGTGAAAGTGAGGAAACCTTGACGCCGAAACTAAATTACACAGACTATTACACTTAATGAAACGCAGTCGCAAAACAATCAACACTCCAATAATCGCAATTGGGCAAATTCATAACAGCGAGAAAACAAGCAACGCCGCGAAAGTCAAGCGGTGCACAGCTAATATTCAGTCGACCGCAGAGCTGATCTCCTAACTGCCTTTCTATACTCTCGTTTCTGCGCTTCGGTTCCAAAATACAATTCAGCGGCTTCTAAATTCATCCAGGTCCTCGGATCAGGCGAAAGTTGTTCGTTCTCAAGAACTGCGAGAATACTCTCGACATGCGATTTAGGATCGTCTGATCGTTTCGGTCGATAGTAAGGCACTCCATCGGCTGCGTAGTTTGTTAGTTAATTAGGATACAACCCCGCACTTTGGGACTTAATTATACTCTACGTACGAGTGACATTCAAATGATATATCGGCGTCTCGAAAACAACTCTCGGCTGCTCGCTAGGATACCGGACCGAGAACAAGACTTTGATCTTGAACAACGCGCCATCGAAATCCGTCATCGGCCGCCCGATATACACTAGTCGCCAACAAAACGGATTATCATCAATCATCTCGAGCATCACTGTTCCCTCGTATTTCCTCAGCAAGCTTCGCGATAATTGCTCGTTCCCTAAGCGTAGTGAAACCGCGAGTCCCTCGGCTACCGTCTCGAGACCTTCGGTTGCCCAGTGTAGAGTTTCCTGATCCATGGCTTCGCGTACGGCTCTCATTCTTCGCTCGAGGTCTTCGTACATATATCGTCCTTGCATTTGATTACGTTCGTATTCGAACGGCATCAGCTCAAACACCGAGCCATCGCCCAATGCCTCACGTTCGCGAGCAATCGTGCGCATATATGAATGATAGTAGTAGAGAAACAACCGCTTACACAGATCCTCAAATGGCTCGTCAGCTCGGCGTCGCGCCGCGATTAGGTCCCGTTCTTCTTCAGATAGCGTGTCGTCGGATGCGCGGTCGCGCATCACTTGACCGGTTGTAGGCGAAATATTCAAATATCCTTCCATACGCTGTAATACTGTAATCCGAATAGTTTCGTGTTGAATCTACTTTCCGTTTCAGCAACATTCTTTCGTCGAGCTCGTAGAGGGGAATATACTTTCCGCACATAGCGCTCAGCGCTCTCTTTATAGCGTCCGGTTCTCGAACTCCCGTGCTCATAGCCAGGTTCGTTTTCAAACGGACTCGCGCTCATCAGGCTCTGTATCGACATCAACACCGATTCAACGCCCTGCGCAGACGACCACTGTTCTGTCGTTTCTCCTCTCCATGTCCTATTCTCGTCAGCTTCCTTTCGTTAGGCTCAAGAAATCAGTGTATATACCCTAGGATTGAGAGACACACTTTCCCACTTGCATAGATCTAAAAGAGAAATCAGTCATTGCGTCACGTTAAATCGCAGCCCCGTGACGTACGTTCGGATTGAACCTCGTCCGTCCACTATTCGTAGTCAAAGCGTTCACCTGTGGTGGTGTCGATGGATAATCTAGATGCATTTACCACTATCATTATTTTATTCATCGGAGACGCAAGCAAGAGACATCGACTAGCTCACCATTTTGGAATTTCATGTAAAACTCAAAAAACCCATACTCGTACGGTGTACCGACTGGTCCGAGAATCAATGCGCGCGCATGCATAATATTATCTTCATCGAACGATATGTAAATTCCTACAAGACTCGTCATCAGTATCTGCCGCGTCGAGAGCGGAAACGGTATCGTCTGCGAATAATAGATGTTACCTTGATCTGGATTCTGCTGGATATCCGCCAATTCCTTGACAAGTCGCAACGTCGTCGACATTACATCCACGTATTATTTTTTGCTTGTTTTCTTTCAAGATTTCGTGTGAGGTGATAAGCGAGAAGCGGGGAATAGTTTGAGTCTGCTCAGATCATGCGTTTTGTTAAGACCCAGCAATATGATTGCAGAGTAGAACGCGTCACCTACTCTCAATATACGGAAAATCAAAAACCAAGAATAATCAGAATAATCCGAGATACGCGGGTGAGGAATATATGCGCTTCGTCATAACCCGGTGGAGCTCTGGTTGATTTATAGGAATCGGTTGATGTCTGTCACGATATGAGCTTGAGTGAGCCGCGCGCGCGTGCGCGTTTGGGATTATTTTCAATCACAGTGATAGAAGGGTAAGTGACTTCGTTTTCTTGATACACGTGTTAGGAAAGTAATGTTCTTGAATATTTATTGAGAGTTACGCGGATTTGTCGTATTTATGAACGATAACAGGGGACCGTAGCTCTAGATTAATAGTGGAGATTGACAACATGCAGTGAAGCAGAATCAACTTTAATCACAGAACTGAAACCTGGCAAGAAGGATTGAGGACTGTCAATGTTATAGAACCATTTGTATTGCAATAAACAAATCATCACAATAAACAAACTATGACTGTGGTGAAGCAGCAAACCGTATAATATACACAAAAAACTTTTCTCAGAAGAAAATACCGTTCAAAGAAGTTGATACCGCCCAAACACCCCAGCAGGAGTATAATTAGATTATATGTCGTCGATAAGTACACAGTCAGTGTGCACGACCACATTTATTCATGAATTCTTCAAAGGTATTTTGCCGTATCTCGAGTGAAAACAATTTCTTTATCTAGTCTTTTGAATCTTCGATGCGCGTTGAACGGTCGCTCTTCCACGAGCGAGTCCAGCGCCTTTTCCTTTCAATCCACTCGATCTAAACATCGGAGCATTTCTATTAAGAAGAAGTGTCAATTTCCCGTTGCCGATATTCGAAGTCGCAAAGTACATACCGTAACATATCAGGTACGATGAAAAATCGAACATGCGATCCTCTGATATATACTTGTTCTAAATGTGATACACGGCCGTCGCGCGCGGTTACTTGGATATCTCGTAGTTGGCAATTCATATTGTCCTCGACTACAGCCGTGCTCGTTAGCGGGTTGACTTTATGAGATGTTTATAGACGCTTGTACCTTCAATCAGTTTCCCTCTGTATGACTGTCCGGTCGTTAACTCAAGTGTAACGATATGTCCCTATTTTATTAAACAGTCAACCATTTGAAATATAAATCGTTAAAAGACAATAGATCAAAAAAGAAAACGCACCTGCGACTCATTCAGCAGCTTGATTGGAATTCCAATAGATCCCATTTTTATCAATCTATATATGCTGACGCTATATAATTGCAAACACGTCCTTTAGTATCTGAAAGCTGTTTTAAAGTCAGACACCGAATAGAGTACTGATAGACCGGAAATCATCAACTTCAGAGCATTCTCTTGCCTCTCGCAAACCTCGATTGATTCCAGGGGTTACCGCATGTCGCAGTGGATAAGGCATAATTGCGTAAACATGCGACAAATGAAAGATGTTTTAACCCGGTTGATTTTGAGAGAATGTCGAGTGGAAAATATCCTATTACAGTAAATTATAAATGGTGATCTTCAAGATTGAAGGGAAAGATCAGTATTTCTTTATGGTAACTGAGCGTTTCCTTGGGCAACCGTACTCGTCCCGATATTGCATACGCAGTTGGAAGACTCTCTAGTTGAAATCATTTCAATGGGAAAGCAGATTTTGAAGCTGTTAAGCAGGTATTATTGATTATAACTGAATCATGCTGCTACGGAAGAACTTTTGATTTGAGTGCCTACTCGGGTGCTGATTTTGGAGGTCGAGATGGTGAATCTGATGGATACATGCGTGGAAGAAGATTGTGTCTCAAGCTTGGAAGATGAAGAACGTTTTGCAGTTCTATAGTCTGAGTTGTATCATTATCGTCGGTGAAGCTGATAATCAAAGTCCGACGTAAAAGAATCAAGATCCGTTGCTTCAACATATCTCATCTTGATAAAGTCCGACCATTCCCTCGTGCATTTAACAAGACGTTTAATGGTCAACGGGGCTCGCCTGTCTTTCATTTTTTACCCCAATGTTGTTTAGTGACCATATCTTCTTGGCTGTTCATTGTCGTATGTCTTTTTATAATTTTTTGACCTTAGACTGCGAATGAGCTTGTACGCTTCCATTCGGATTTTCGCCGTCACAATGAATTCCGGCTTCTCGCGTTTATTGCGACCCAATGAGGATTCAATAGATTTGCAATGGGACGCAGTGAAAAAGCGTCGGAAGAGAGATAATTTAAGATATAGTCGATTATGTTTCCCATGATGTATCATCTCGATCTCTGGTATAACGACCAAGCTTTTTAAATATGAGCCTCTTTTATATTTCTTCAAGAACCCATGATTTATCGCAAGTCATTGAGAACCTTATATATTATAGTTAGATATCCGATTATTCTGGATACTAGTATCATGTATCTCCATATAATACATTATATTATCGAGAATGGGAGATAACGAGACAAGGAAGTGCAATACTAAATTGTAAATTACACATTCATTAGTTACTGTAGGATATGCTCATGTTTCTTAAACGAACTTAATTGATTCAGGGGTTACGCGTTAGTTGTGGAATCTTCGTGGACAAGAGCATCTCTACTTCACACTGTCCTACTACCATCTAGTGACGAGAACGATGGACAGCAAACCAGCAGGAAGCGACTCTGCTTCCCACAGCAGCAAAACCGATGCCGAGCGTCTGAAAAAACTAGGCACCGAAGCATATTCGCGAGGCAATTTCGAGCTTGCGCTTGAATTCTACCGACAAGCAAACGCAGCTGATGCGTCGAATCCTACATATATGGCGAATATCTCGGCATGTTATTTCATGATGAAAATGTGGGATGAGAGCTGGACTTCGGCTACGGCAGCGATCAATCATATACAGTCATCAGCAGGCGACGGGTATCGTTCACTTTTTCCGAAATTATATTACAGACGTGGAGTTTCCGCCAGGCATTTGAAGAATTTCAAAGACAGTATCGAGAGTATGCTAAACTTCATCAATTACCGAGGAAATTGGATTATTCAGTTTATTAACGAATTTGTAAAGATTTGGAAATAGCGTTGACCTTGGATCCTTCGAATCCGCAGATTAAGAAAGAACTAGAATTGACAAAACAGGAAAGCGTGCAAAGTGAGAAGGCTAGATCAAAGCAAAGTGCAACTGCCGCTACAACAGACAAGATCAAGTTGCACAAGAGCAAAACGGCTCAGCTGCATGTAAACACGGATAGCACTGCAAGTAGCCTGAAAGAGAGTCCGTCGAAAGCCACGCCGCCAGATATGAAGAATAGTATCTCCCAAATGCGAGACGAAGAACCGAGTATCCCTATCGAGATAGTTGACACGCTACCGAATGAGTTTGCAGCGCGACTGGCCGCAGCAAGTGAACAGCCAGCTATCGAGCCAATTATGAACGAGATAGACGCACAAGAGAAAACTGGAGCAGACAAACACACAGCAAAGACGGCGACCGAGATAAAACTAGCTGCGGAAAAACCTCCAACAGAACTCAATGTTGCACAAATGCCCGAGGCAAGATCGCGGCAACTACCATTTCCTATCAAATTACAGAAAGTAGAAATCCCCAGCACATTCCCCACCCAAATCGACGTCTACGAATTTACTCGACTTATTCGTCGTCCAGAGTCCGAACGCGCCCAAGTTCTGGCTTTTATATTCCGGTGCATCCCAGCTGGTTCAATACGGGAGATTTTCAGTCATGGCGGTATCGAAAGGCAATTTATAGAGGTGTTTTTATCGGCGCTTGAATATGCTTGTCTGTCTGTACTCGACGACGAAGAACCCGTCCGGGTGAAAACGAAGATCGCGACTGCGTGTGGTTCGTTATTGCAAGGGGTGATGGCTTGTAGTCGATTTGCTATAGCAAAGAGGTTTATCGATGCCGAGCTTGTTGACCGAGCATTTTCTGCATGGATGGAACTTGGGCGACAGGTAGGAGGGGAAGAATCTATTGCTGGTCTCTTGAAAGAGTGGAATGATTTATAGAGCATGTGTATATGATGTAGTGTAAGAACATCATTAAGATTAGAGCATTAAAAGTACAAAGGACGCGAACTCCAGGGGTTGTGAAACTTATAATAATGACTGACAACCCAAAGAACGAATATACCCGAACAAAGCAATAATTACAATAAGAAAAGCCAGACAAACTTTTAAGGACCGAGTTACTACATGGGAAAAAGACAGATCGAAAGCCAGAAACGGGAAAGAAGTGGTTGAAGGCAGTGTATGTACAAAGGGAGGGAGACTGTGAATGAAGATCAATCACAGCAACATACTACACAGGTAGTAATAAGGAATGAAAGTTGGAGATCACGGAAAAAGGGATGACGTGAGCGGAAAAAGGAGGGAAGAAAGTGACTGACTGGCGAGGATCATCGCGAGTCGGAGTAACCCGAGGGCCGATCAGACGTTTGCTCGAGCGAGGGGAAAGACGTGTATGCGCCTGCGAATACCAAGAGTCAGCACTGAACCAGCAAGTATACCAAAGATCATGAACGTACCATCGATATCATCGGGTATTAGATTCAGACGACAGCCGTTGTGTTTGCAGGCGGCGACCAAGTAGACGTTCTCGTCTGGATCCACGTACAAGGGTTGTGAGCCCGCAAGCGAGGCGGCGGACGAGTCGGTTGATTTCTGGGAGATCGCAGAGCGGCGGACGACTTGTTCACGCATAGCAACACGCTGCTGGTCTGGCGGAGGGCTCAGGTAGGCGTCGGCGGTGGAGCAGGCGGAGGATCTGCGTTGGGGCCGACGCGACGGCGAGCGGAAGAAGAGCGATGCGGTCGGGAGCGGAAGGAACATTGCGCAGTAGCCCAGTAGGCGGACACTCAGGCAGAGCAGCCAGGGAGCAGAGACACGATGCGGATGCGCGGCAGGGAGGCGAATAGACAGACAAGAGCGCAGAATGGCGGCGAAGGAGCTTCTCGACGGCGCCGGCAAACGAGAACACTATATATTGTGGCAGTTGCGATGAGGAGCGCCGCAGCGAGGAAAAAAGGGCAGATCGCTCGTGAGCCGCGTGATTGGGATGTGATTTGCTGTGACTGAAATGCAGCGAGCGCGTTTGCAGCAGCGGCGCGCGTCGGTTCGGCAGCGGCGAAGCGCGGTCGCGGGCAGAATACGCGAGTTGGGAAGCTAAAGATAGCGCTCGAGGCAGCAGCTGCTATTAAAAGCTGCGCGCCTGCGCCTCGATAGCGGGCTGTCGGTGCTGGAATTGCAGCAGGCTCAGACAGGCCCTGGCCGGACGTGCGCGAGTTTGCTGGAGGGATTTGGAATGCGCAGGATGGGACCGGATGGGCTGGGAAGCTGGGCTTCGCTGGAGCGATCGTTTTAGTGCAGCTGCCACACGCAGTCCGCGTTGATTGCTTGTAAATCAGACAGGAGACGGTGCTTGACGCGTTAAAATACGTATCCATCATCAGCGGCTCCATAACTGGCCACGACGCCTGCTGCTGGGCCGCACACGGGCTCGCAGCCTGCAGTAAGCAGCCTTAGCAGGCCTTGCGCAGCTCTGCCTCGGCGACCAGAAACACGTACACTCCACAGTGCCTCCAGCCCGGCTGCCTTCTTCTGCTCTCCAGAAGGCAGTTTATTATCTTCACTGTAAAAAAAAAATACATCATCAACTAAAACCGATCAAGATTTAAAATCGGCCACCTGACCTCTCGCTTACTGCTTCCAGAACCCTAATCCGCGTCACGCTAACTGCTTCACGCACTCGTCCATCGAGCCGTTTTCCTACCCGACCATCGAACTTTTCTGCTTTTGTCTTCATAAACCCCTCCGCGGGCCTATTTGCGCTGCTCGGTCTTCTGTCCATCTATACCGTGCGCGCCAGTACCGGCTGTCGTGGCAGTGCTTGGCCGGTCCAATTGACGTCTTCCAACTCCTTCTTCTTCTCCCTCACTCCTCTGTTCTTAGTCTGCTATATCGCCATGCCGCGCGGGCTGTCGTAGCCCGCTCGCGCAGTTCTCTTTTGCGTCTATCCCACTCAGTATCTCTTACCAATGGAACCCTCCTCCCCGGATCCCGCCTCCTACCGGCTCTCCGTGCCCGACGGCGACCTCCGTCCGCGCTCTGTCTCGCCCTCGTACCGTCTCCCGCCGTCGTTGATCCCACGCGCTGCTCGCGACAAACTGGCCCATTCCGACTCGCCTCTGTCTTTCAGTCCTTCTGCAAGCCCTAGGCGCGGTCGCTCTATCTCAAACTCACTTTTGCCCGACCGGAGCAGTACTGGCGTCACTCGAACTCACTGGGCGCGCGCAAGGAACGTCAATGTCATTCTCGAGCTGGATCTCAATTGCAATGTCATTTGGGGAAGCAGATCATGGCCACATGTGGTTGGGTATGCTACACCTTACTTTTGATTGAATTCTGCGTTTTTGGTACAATTTATTGACTGTTTGAGTAGAATTGATATTGGAACGATATACGGCAAACCTATATCAGATGTCCTGGTCGGCGATAAAGATGTTTTTCAAAAAGCTACCGACGCTATGCTGGAAAACAACTCGTCCTATCGAGTCCGGTTCACCACGATCCGCGGCGATCTGGCTCCGACGGCTTCTAGCGAGTCTTCGTTCGCGCACGATACTCCACCTCGATCTAGATCCCGGCATCATTCTCCTTCGTGCCGGAAAGCCTCTCACGATTGTACGCCGAATAGTACTGCGAATACATCGCGCACAAACTCGACTTTCCCGTCTACTGAGAATTCCCGTAGAAATTCTATAACAGCCGAAGAAGAGCAATCTGAGCCAGCTCCAGAGGCAGCAACCCCGCGTGCTCTTCCAACTTCTACTCAGTCCGCAGATATAGTCGGCACTCCAACTCCAATTCCCAGACACAGCTCTGCACAGTCGTCAGTCATGCGACATTTGGGATCTCCAGCTCCGTCAACTGTATCTACCACAGCGTCCGCTGCTGGTGAGTTTATCAGCACAAGTCCACCAAATCAAATAGCCGGTTCGACGACTGAGTCTTCTGCTAGTCGGTTTGGATCTGTGTCTTCTGAAGTTTCGGCCCCAACCGCCGGTCTTTTAAATACTGTTGAAATGGAGGGCCAGGGAATTATTATTTTTGATCGTCATACATTAGATCCCGTTTACGTAGGTGGAACGCTTCTAGTTTTTTTTTTTTTGCTTCGTGTTACTAACCTTGAATGAAGTCTATGTGGGTGCTAAAGCCATACGTTGAGCCCATCCGTCCTGTCGTCGATCTTCCACAAGTCCTTGTCGATTCTCTTGGATTTGGCTCAGATGTGCTCGCCGGCTATTTGTCAAAACTCACTCAGTTGGTCATCACCGATCCTCGCGATTGCCCAGTGCAAGAACCAGTGATGTGCCGCATATGCGAGCGTCAGATCCAGCCCTGGTGGTTTGAGCGGCATTCCGAGTTATGTCTTGTCGAACACCGAGCTGAGAATGATGTCCAGACATGCCAGGATGCGCTCAGAGATCTAAGACATCAGCTGATTACGCTCTTGCAGCAAATCGAGTCGCGTGCGGAGCATGATGGTGCAGTCGAATATAGAGGTGTGCCTATAGTTCCTCCGCCTTTACATAAATCAAGCTCCTCGAAATCTCGTTCCGCGTCAACGACGACTTCTCCTATGGGCAGTCCTCAGAAGTCGTCGTTCTCTCAGCACTGGAAGAATCTCGGAAAACAATTCCATCATCGGTCGCCGGTGAGGTTGATAGAGATGCTTCTTGATATTAGCGAGCTTGCGCTTGAAATCAGTACTCCTGCTTTACGCGAGAATCTTGTCACCGCAGACGGTAATGGTTATCAAATTCGCGTGCATTCTCCTGAATCTGAGACGAGACTACGAAAAGTTCTGACGTGGCAGCCTCCTGCTAATGTCGAAGGCGACGGGTTCAAGCTTCTAATAAGCGACACACAGACTATTATGAAAGCTAAAATTGATGCGATTCTGAGACTGGGCAATACAATCACATATGCAGAGAAGATTCAGCGCGAATTAAGTATCCTAGTCCAAGAATGCGTTGAAAATACGATTGCCAAAGTCATCGAGCAAGGAAACATTATTGATGAAGCCGGTGAAAACGAAAGTATAGGCGAAGATACTGATGCTCAGTCAGATATCGATGATCTTGGTTTTTTCTCTAATGAATACAGAGATGAACGTGAACAATCGCCTGGTCTGTTGGGATATACCTCTAGTGGGATGTCTGCAGCCTCCGGCTCTTCGCCTGTTGAAACTATGACTCCGCGGTCATCATTGGCTGGTTTAAACAGACCAAAGTCCCGAAAAGGCCCTCCTAAAGAGGAAGAAGGCGCTGATAGTGATAGCAGCCGTTCATCCTTACTTTATCTACGAGAAAAGGCTGACTCGCCGGCCAGTGATCCAGAAGTGCGAGCCAAGACTCGTATCAATAGTGCCAATTTAATGTTCAGATCGCCGCATCGTCAGAAATCGCCGTCGCTCAATTTCTCGAAATCTGCTTTAGCCTCTCAAAAGCTAAAGCTGCCGGGATTATCGGATGCGATCGGCAGCCAGAGGAGTAATTCTACGGCTCCTGATACCAATAATATGAGTTTTACGCCGTTGACATCCCCTTTGCTGTTCCCTATCGACTCATATCCAGAACACGGCCGACGTCACCGGCGAAAGTCCTCTGCCGCCTCTGACTTTTCAAAAGCACCGCTGTCACCTTTACTTTCGTCGGTGACTCCAGCCGTGAGACCAGCGCAACCTAGTATACGGGATTTTGAAGTGATAAAACCTATTTCGCGAGGTGCTTTTGGAAGCGTGTATTTGACAAAGAAGAAAAACACGGGAGAATATTTTGCAATTAAAGTACTCAAAAAGTCCGACATGATTGCTAAAAATCAAATTACAAACGTGAAAGCAGAACGTGCAATCATGATGGCGCAAGCCGAAAGTCCCTTTGTCGCAAAGCTGTTCTTTACCTTTCAGAGTAGAGATTATTTGTATTTGGTGATGGAATATCTGAATGGGGGTGATTGCGCAGCCTTGTTGAAGGCCTTTGGTGGTGGTCTGCCGGAGGACTGGGTTAAAAAGTATGTTGCGGAGGTGGTGCTAGGTATTGAGAATTTACATGGTAGAGGGATTGTTCATCGGTATGTGCAAGTTCTAACTTTATGTTCGTTTTTGGATATCTTCTGACTTTAACGATTATAGCGATCTGAAGCCTGATAACTTGTTGATTGACAAAGATGGCCACTTAAAATTGACAGATTTTGGTCTTTCGAGAATGGGATTGGTTGGCCGACAAACAAGACAAGGCGGAAGTGGTTCAGTTGACTCAGCTGAACTTTTCGCGCAAAACAGTCGATCGCAATCTATTTCATCGCAGCCTGGATCTCTTGATACTCCACTCTACGACGCTAATCCGATTCTTGGCGTCTCGCCTGGCTCGACGCCGTACATGACTGGCGGCAGTAACGAAGCAGCTGCTAGTTTACCCAACGTCCCTGGATATTTTTCACTAAATAAACATCCGCTGGAAGGATACGCAAAGCATGCGCCGCAAGTTTCTTCATTGACGAGCGCTCTTTCATCACCTTTGGCCCCAAACACGTCGCCGCGAAGCGAGTCAATACAGTCAATGTTGAATTCATTTACTCTGAACGAGACTGTTCCGCATTCTCGCGCGCAAGCCAGGCTTGCTCAAAAGACCGGTGACGACGAGCAAGTCTTCAGCGCTGGCAGTTCTATCTCGAGCGAGACGGAATCAAATTTGACTGGTCTTGGACTTCATCAATCGACCACTCATTCGTCTAGTTCAGGCAGGTCTTCAGCAAATCACAATGCCGCGACAGCGGCTTCGACGTTGATGCCGCCGCCTCCGATTCCCATCAACCATGTGCATCCTTTACAGCCACAAAACATGGCGTTGTTTGATCCTGCTAATAATGACGCTAAGAAGTTCGTCGGAACACCAGATTATCTTGCTCCTGAAACTATCATGGGTACAGGACAAGATGAAATGAGCGATTGGTGGTCACTCGGCGTTATCGTTTTTGAGTTTGTGTACGGATATCCTCCATTCCATGCTGATACTCCCGCTGAGGTGTTTGAGAATATTCTGGCCCGGAGGATTGCGTGGCCTGAAAGCGACGAGTCGCATCCGGTATCGGAGGAAGCGCTTGATTTGATCGATCGTTTGATCTGCACTGATCCGGAACAGCGTCTTGGAGCGAAATCTTCGGAAGAAGTGAGAAATCATCCATTTTTCAAAGGGGTTAACTGGGATACGATTCTTACTGACGAGGCGCCATTCATTCCACGACCCATGGACGATGAAGATACTGCGTATTTCGACGATCGTGGAGCCGTATTACAGGCGTTTCCGGAAGAGGAAGTAGAGGAGAAAGAGAAAGCGATGTCGGAAGCCTCTATTTCGCCTATCCAGCAGCACTTCCATCATCATAAGGAACGAAGCGGCAGCTTGCGGAATTTATTCCATAGCTCTGCCGTCTCGGCTGACGATTCTTCTTCGTCGTCTGGCACACTTGGACATCCGAATGATGCGGGCACAGACTCTGAACATAGTGGTCATAGTATTGCAGCGCTAGGTGACGCAAATTCACCTACGGGAGCCGCGCAGTCGCCTGCGCCTATTCCGCCTCCTCTTACAACGTCGCGATCATCAAAGGTATTGCCTCTGCACATCCCGCATCATTTCAGAGGACGCAAGACAAGACGGTTGAGTGAGCCTGTGGCTGTCGATGATTTTGGCTCGTTTTCATTTAAGAACCTGAATGTTCTCGAGAAAGCTAATAAAGATGTGATTCAACGTCTCAAGTCGGAACATCTCGAGCAGATGAAGACGCCTCTGCCGCCTGCTCAACCGTCGGGTTTGATTGAACCGTCGCCGATTAAACCAAGTCGAAATCTCTCTGCTGGAAGTCTTGTCCAGCCTGTTCCATTTGCTCAAGGTAGCAGCAGTTCTGGTACCGCAAGCAGCGGTACGACGCGTCGACCGGGGTCACCATCAAGCAGCTCGTCTAGTAATTCGAGTTTATACCGGAATGTCTCGCCCAATCGAAATATTGTGCATTCGTCAATTCCTTCGTCACCATTGACGACTTCATTGCCTATCAATGCACCCGATGTTGCCAATGATACCGACGATGACGATTTAGGCCAGGAGGGAAGTCGACCGCTGCCAAAGGACCGTCAACCGAGCACGCCGTCGCAAATAATGTTACCTAGAGCATGGTCTGGCAGCGAGAGTACTCCAGCATCACCATTATCGTCGCGGCACGTATCATTTGGATCAACGAAGTAATACTGCGAGTAGAATTACGAACGAAAAAGAATGGCAATAAGGCGTTATTTGATATTTACTGTTTTGTTTTATTTTTTAGTCTCATAGCGGATGGTGTTTGCTGTTTACATTTTGTTGAAATGTGAAATTGATGAATTGTATCAGGATGGGAGTTTAATATAGACCTAGGTGCGAGTTTGGGTGTATTTGCTATGTTTGACGTTTATATTTTAATAACATGGTTATTTTTTATATACAATTTTGAGAATATATGAGCAACAGCGCAATCTCGCGTGTAAAAGGATTCCTTTGTTTACTTGTTTACTTTTAAGTCGTACAAACCGCCTGATTTGCAAACAAACCGGCATGGGCGCCGCCCACTCTCTTCAAACGCGTCGCGCGCTGCCTCTTTCTCTTCTTGCCCAACTGACAAATCGATCTTTTTACCTATTTCCTTTTTTATGCCCATTGCGGTCCCGCCGTTCTTTTGCAGCAAAGAATGAAACTCAGCCAAAGCTAAGCAACCCAGAAATCTTTGCCAATTGCGATACGGAAAATGCCCGATCCTGCTCAGAGATCCGATAACTAACTCAGACATCCATTAAAACTCATGCGATGAATCTCAACATGACAAGTGAGTATCTTTTCTTCCAATCTAGACTAATATGCGGATTCTCCATTTCTCGAAGAGCGACGACTTACATGAGAGCCTGCTTGGCGGCAAGGGCCTTCCTCGGCTCCCGTTCGTGATATGCAGTTCATATGCCAACAGGACAAGCCAGTACGACACTGGTGAGCGAGGGCTTTTAATTTTTTGTCTAGGGGCAGCAATTATGGATTACCAGCAACAATGACGAGTAAGCACACCGGTGCTTGAGACCGAAGAGTGCGACTCCCTTTGTCGACACCAGAGTCGCGTGGCTCTGGGCGCATGATAGGCGGATACCCGGAATATGAATATGTATAGATTCGATGGAGGTGGAGTAGATGTCTGCT
>JAJLTT010000040.1:0-62259 GCA_030568315.1 Myxozyma sirexii
AAATTAACAACATCATCATCGTCATCAACTAGCTCATTCTTTTGAGTCTGTCGTGACGTCTCGCACCCATCATCTTCGCCAAATCCGTGGTCTGCCACTCACCTACCGACACCATTAAAGTACTATTGTTTTCAGCACTCCGTCTGGCTTGATACGGGACCGTACGCGATTGGCCGTTAACGTATATTATCTATTATTTATCTGATTAGCTCGGCGGTAGAGCGTTAGGTTTGTATCCGAAAGGTTCTTGGTTCAAAATTTCTGATAAAAGCTCAATTAAACCCACTCCCAGTGATATAATAGCACATTATACCTCATAGATCTCTTTCGCAATATAGCAAGCAACAAGCAAACAAAACAATACCCGCAGTCTCCAGCAGTCAGTTGGCTCGTCCTCCAGCTCTCTAATCAGTGATCAGTCTGCGGAGCACTTTACACCCTTCATCTCCATCCAGTCTATGGTCTCCTGTTTCACACGTTTACAGGACTCAAGTAATACCGTTTTTAGTACTCCGTCGCAATGGATTAGCGACCGTACAGCTTTGCCGGTCACCTTAGTTGCTGACAAGTTGAGATGCTCAAGTCGGCGTAGTTTTTTCACTTCTTTCAAATCTCCATCATCTAGCGAACTGTTCTTGCGCACGTTCAGTCTCTGAAGATTGGGACACGTCTTCACTATCTGCTCCATAAGGTTATGCCCAGTATTTCCAAATTTCAAGTTTGAAAATGATTTAATCTCAAGCGTACGCAATTTCTCCGCATCGCACAGCTTCAAAAATCTTATAAGTTCAGAGTTTGTCAACTTCATCTTGCGAAGGTACGACCCAGAAATATCAAGCACTTCAAGCCCCCGAAACATCTCTTCAAGTGTCGGCAATCCTTCCGTCTGTCTTGCTTCCGTAGCAGCATCCATATTTACACCATCGAGTACACTACGTGCACCATCAAACCCGGTGAACTGTGCTCTGCGTAAATCCAACGTTCGACAGCTCGTCGGAACAAACGGCATTAGCCACATATCAGTATACGACAAGTCGAGAACTCTCAAGTTCACCGAGTGTCGTAGGTCTATTCGAGTTTTAGAAAAGGGAAGTGATGAAGGTTGAGTATCTCGCATATCCACATCGCAACACGAAAGCACCTCCAGTTTCGGCATCCATGCGGGTACCACGTCAATCAAACCTTGAGGTATCGCTCTTCGTACTCTTCGAAGGCCCTTGCTTCCACTATTATCGCCTATTCGAAATTCCAGTAGCTCAGGAAACGCCACTAATTCATCAGCTGCTACATCATTTTCGCGCCAACACGAATTGCTTACAGCCGCTTGGCCAATTGACCAGCATCGCAATATCTGAAGATTTGGAAACAATGGATCTTTCCTTTTTGATCGAATAAATGCAAATAATGGTTCAAGTGCATCTACAGAAATGTGTAAGTCCTGTAGTCGATATAACGTCGATGCATCATTAATTCCGTACTTATTCCATTGCTTTACTGCAAATACACAGTCATCAATTGCTAACTTTGTCAAGTGCATCAGCTCAATTTTTCTTGGATCAACGGGAGAATTTTGCATATACTGAACGTAATCTTTGGCGTCCTCTAATAAGTAAGGTCGAGAAGGCAAAGGTCGAGTATAATCATGTATCCAAATCTCAAACGCCGGTTCCAACAAATTACTCTCTGACAGTGTCTTGTGCAGGAAAATCATTGTGCGCAGCGGAACTCGACCCGTTCTTTCAAATGCGCTATCTCTACACGGAAACAATACCGACGAAGTCATCCCTTTTGCATTATGGATGCATTCCAATAGTATCCGCGTCTTAACTCGTTCAACATGATATCGGCGGAAATCAAGATGCACGTACGCTGCCGGGTTGTCATTAATGAACACAGAAACCTCTGCATTCCACGCGCGATTCACGCAGCGCAAAACAATAATTGAAGGAAATGACACTTCAGTGAGCACAAGCGCAAATATCTCGGGCAGAAGGTATTTCTGCGGATCCCTCCGCTTATTGAACTTGGTATCTGAGATGGAGATACAAGAGAACTAATTTATGAATTCACGAATCGTCAATAACAGCACCTTTACTCTTAATATTGTCACGTACCTTATCCAATGCTTCCATTATCTAGACTTTTTAAGGATATCACTTGATACCACAAATGTCAAATTCAAGATGCCCGTCCTAAAGCTGTCTGTCTGATGCAGAGAAAGGCAGCGCAGGGTTTTATCGCTTTATAGAGATGCGCTGTCCGCGTGGTGAACTATTCTTTGAAGCCGGCAGGTATTAAAAGGGTGATAAAATGCGAGATCCGTCACACTCGCTGGTCCCTTAATAGTTGTCACATGCCCCAAGTTGCACACTCTGTGCCTGTGACAGTACGCTCGCAGTAACACGGTATTGTGAGTTTTGTACTGGATTATCCGTTCAGCATTATAACATTGGCAAAAATATTAAACTATTTATTATCTGACTATGTACAACTTAGTAGATCTTCGCGGGAGCGTCGGCGGGCAGAGGAGCCGGGAGTTGCCAGTCATATCCAAAGTGCGCCATGCCTTCTTTCAACTTGGTGTCGATGCACATGAATCCGACATTTCTGGTAGCATTCATGTACGTGAGCACGTTCATTCCCCGCATAGTCTCCTGCTTTGTCAGAATGCTCTTTCCTTGAAGTGTGTCGTAGAAGCACTCTTTGATTTCAATAGCGAGTTTTTCGGTGTCAGCTTTGTCAGTAATGTGACCGGCGCAAGTGATGACCCGCTTGCCGCTAGCTTCAAGCTCAGCGTTCTTTGCGTGCACATATTCAATCATGAAATCCAGCGACTTGCCAAAGTCAGCCATGACGGAGGTGTCGATGATGTAAATCGGGATTTCCTCATAAAGTGAGTCGCCAGCGAAGAAAACCTGCTCTTCTTCGTCGTACAGCGCAATCTCGTCAGGAGTGTGACCGGGAGTAAGTAGTGACTCGAGTTTGAGGTCGACACCTTTGTATGTGAGTTTCTCATTTTGCTGAAGCCAATGGTACACGTCGAACTTGGGTGTCGGAATGCCAAAGTAGCAGCAGAGCGAGTTGCAGCCAAGATCATGGAGAACGTAATCCTTGGAATACCCCGAGATAAAGATATCAGCGTCCGGGAACTCGAACATACCGCCGATATGATCGTAATGAGTATGGGTAATAAAAATCAGCCATTGCTTCTTCTCGCCCTCGGCAGTCAACAAGCGTCCTTCGGCATCGAGTTTCTTCTCAATGAAACTACGGATAGATTTTTCGGACACGGTAGGGTCGCGGCAGTGGTTTGGACCGCATCCAGTGTCGATGAGAATGAGAATGGTCGGGTAGACCTTGACGTAGATAAAAGGTAATTCTTTCAACGAGTCATCCTGCACGACTCGATAAGTAGACTTATTTAGCAGGGTCCACGAGAAGCAGCTGGTTTCCTCGGCCATTTCTATGATTTGTTCAATTGAATTCTTCTTCTTTGTATAATTGAGAACAGCAGCTGCTAAAAAGCTGAATGAATGAATCTAGGTTGAAATTGGCCTGAGAGCAAAGATAGATAAAGAGCTACACTAGGCCCGATAAAGAAATCCAGTCCCGAGCCAGTCCAATCTGGATAAGCCACAGTTCATGCGGCGAGCTAACATAAGTAATTACAAAAGAGCCACTTTGTGGGATTTGAGTTCGATGGGTGCTTCACAAAGCAGCTGAGTGGATTATTAATTGGTTTAACCTTCGTTTTGTTGGTCGCGGCGGGACTTATTTATGCTGTAGCCTTCAATGTGCAGATGACGATGATGGTTTAATTAGCGATTGCGATAGGGTATGAGTGGATGCATTTTCTGGTTCTCTGATCGTATGAGATATATAATGCTTTGAACTTGGCTAATATCAATACATATTGCATGAACAAATACTACAATCCTGCAATAACGTAACATGAGCGGTCGTCGGCTACTATCGCCACCGATTCCGTCAAATTGAGTTCCCGAATCGGCAGAGCCCTGCCGAGATAGTTCTGTTAGGGCTTTGCCGAGCGGAGACGCAAGTAAACCAAGGCCGAGAAGATGGATCATTGATTACATTAACAAACTAGTGGAATAGTCGAGTTATCTATAGATATGACGTCTCTACAATCGCTGTACTCCGATGTATCAACTGCTAAGTCAATCAGCGCTGCGCTATTGGCCCGGAATATCATCTCAGGGGTTCCGGCGGATACTCGGAACTTCTTCTGTTTTGAACCAAACTCCGAAGATTCAATAGCCTCTGCGATTTATCGACAAAAGCGGTGCCCTTCTTTACTTGAAGACTTCCCTGCAGTCTCTGCCATCATCATTGATGTTCTTTGTCTCTCTTGCGCTACTCTACGGGCGCGAACGCATTTCTGAATATTCCTGATTTACCTCGGCATCTGCACTCATCTCAATGCTCATGGGCATGCGTGAGCCACTAGGCCAAAATGCCCATTGTTATCCCCTTCCGAGCTTCCGGCGCCCGATCTCTAGACTCTTGTGCAATTCCAAGCTGACTAGTACTCGCTCTCGTTCCGATCATTGCGTCGGCCTTTATTATTAAAATGTAGACTGTCGCGGCCTCCTCTCAACTCTCAGCTATTTGTGGAAAATACAAAATGCCCTCCTCATCGTCTGGCTCCATAGATCTCGAGCTTAACGATGCTGAGCAACAAAACGCACTCCATCGTCAGGCTACTCACCAAGTCGCTTTGAACCTCGATCGTCTTGAAAATCTCACTCGCGTACTCTCGACCCGCTCGGCCGCCCATGCTGAAGATGGCCTTGACGAAGAAGACTTTAGTCTGGAGAAAGTTCTGCGACAACGTGTGCAACGCGCCGAAGAAGACGGCATCATGAATCGTACTGTTGGCGTCTTGTTCCAGGATTTGACTGTTCAGGGTGTGGATATGGGCGCAAAGGCCCTTTCGACTGTTGGCGAAATCTTGCGTGCTCCCTTCAGAATAGTTCAGACATTTAAGGAAGCCAAAAATGTAAAATACCGAAATATCATCGAAGGTTTCGATGGTGTTATCAAAGCCGGCGAGATGGTTCTTGTATGTGCAGATTGTCCTTTGATTTATCTGTGATCTCCTGTTAATGCTGGTTAGGTCCTTGGACGTCCCGGATCTGGGTGCTCGACTTTCCTTCGTGTTATGGCTGGTGAAGTAGATTCATTCACTGGCGTTTCTGGCGAAATCACATATGATGGTATCGACCAAAAGACAATGAAGGGCCGTTTTAAAGGCGACGTTCTCTTCAGTCCTGAAAGTATGTATCGCTCAGTCAATCTTAGATCATAGACAAGAAATCTAACCAAGTCATCCAAGTGGACATTCATTTCCCAATTCTCAATGTGGACGAGACATTATCCTTCGCAGCTGATATCAAAGCTCCACGTGTGCGCTCAGGAAACATCTCCCGCAAAGAATATGTCCGCGACATGCGCGACATTCTCGCCACAGTCTTCGGTCTCCGTCACACATATAATACTCGGGTCGGCGATGACTATATCCGTGGTGTCTCCGGCGGTGAGCGAAAGCGTGTGTCGCTGGCAGAAGTCATGGCCGGTGGTGCGCGTTTCGTGAGTTGGGATAACTCGACTCGAGGTCTTGACGCGTCTACGGCGTTAGAGTACGCGCAAACTATTCGTACGAGCACTAACCTGCTAAAGAATACTGCTATTGTGGCAATTTATCAGGCGGGAGAAAATATCTACAAGCTATTCGATAAAGTCACCGTCATTTATGCTGGTCGCCAGATTTTCTTTGGGCCAGTGGACCAAGCGAAGGCATATTTTGAGAACATGGGATACGTCTGCGCACCCCGTCAGACTACGGCAGAATTTCTTACTGCGTTGACCGACCCTGCTCAAGTCCCTGTCAAGCAGGGCATGCAAGGGAAGATACCATTCACACCTGAAGAGTTCGTTGCTTACTGGAAAGCATCGAGTAACTATCAAAGCCTGCTTCAGGAAATGGACGCATATCGCGCAGAGTTGCAGCCCAAAGAGAAGTTGGATTACATGATTGACTCTGTCAAACAAGAGCGACCTTTACGTGGAAAACGTCAGCATTCGCCATACACTCTTTCATTCTTCATGCAATTGAAAATCCTTATGCGTCGAGGAATCCAGCGTCAAAAGGGTGACAAAGCCTACATCTACTCGAGCATTTTTTCCGCGGTCGTGCAATCGTTGGTTGTCGGTTCTCTATTCTATAAAGTCTCAAACGACTATAATGGCGCCTTCTCACGCGGAGGTTGTATGTTTTTCGTGATGCTGTACTTCACAGTTAACGCCCTGGCTGAAATGGCAATGACATATCCTCAACGGATGATTGTTGAAAAACAAAAGCGTTTCGCATTTTATCATCCAGCTGCTGAATCTATTTCCGCATTGATTACCTCGTTACCACTCCGTTTCGTGAATTATGTGGTGTTTTGCTTGATTTTCTACTTCTTGCCTCTATTCAACCAGACACCTGGACAATTCTTTACTTTCTTTTTATTTGCCCAGCTCACCACGCTATGTAATGCGTTGCTTTTCCAAATGATCGCAGCATTTTCACCGACTCTCGAAGCAGCCAACGCCGTAGCTGGTGTTGCGCTCATGATCCTATTTGTCTACGCGGGCTTTCTAATCCCTGTTCCGCTCATGAAAGTCTGGTTCAGATGGCTTAATTACTTGAATCCCCTTCGATTCGGATTCGAAGCACTCATGGTTAATGAATTGCATGGGCGTAAAATGAATTGTGTTGATAACCTGATTCCGGCTGGGGAGAAATACGCGAACGTGTCACTTGATTACCGGGTATGTGCTGCGCTTGGTAGTAGGACTGGTAAAGACTACGTTCTGGGCGACGACTACTTGGCGCAGCAATTCGCATTTTCGTTTTCTCATATCTGGCGAAACCTTGGAATCATCTTGGCTTATTTTGTCCTGTTCTTTGTTATGGCGGCTATTGGTTCGGAAATAACCTCTCCGAAAGGTATGGTTGGCGATGTTCTTGTGTTTAGACGAGGTCATATGCCTGAAGATCTATCTGCTCTCAAGAAGGAAGCAGAACGCCGTGCAAAAAGTATGTCTGCCTCCTCTTCGGATCCCGAGAGTGCCAAAGTTGAAAAGCCTAGTGATTTGGCAATGACTGAGATATTCTCATGGCAGCATGTTGATTATACAGTTACGCTTCCGAATGGCGAGGATAGACAGTTACTTTGCGACATTCAGGGATATACCAAACCAGGAACGTTAACTGCACTAATGGGTGAATCTGGCGCCGGAAAGACTACTCTTCTCAATAATCTCGCGCAGCGAATCAATACCGGAGTGATTAGCGGCGATATGCTTGTCGAAGGTAAACCTATTCGTGCAGATTTCAAGCGTCGTACGGGATATGTGCAGCAGCAGGATTTACATGTCGCTGAATGTACAGTTCGGGAATCGTTGCGATTCTCCGCTGCATTAAGACAACCGGCGTCTGTGCCACTAAAGGAGAAGTACGAATACTGTGAGCGCGTTATCGAGATGTTACAAATGGAATCGTACGCTGAAGCCATCGTCGGCGTTCTGGGCGCCGGTCTTAACGTCGAGCAACGTAAGAAGCTATCGATTGGCGTCGAGTTAGCTGCCAGGCCATCGTTATTGCTGTTCTTGGACGAACCGACGTCTGGACTTGATTCTCAATCTGCCTGGGCTATCGTGCAGTTATTGCGCCGTCTGGCGGATGCCGGGCAGTCGATCCTATGCACTATTCATCAGCCTTCGGCCACTTTGTTTGAACAATTTGACAAATTGCTGTTACTCAAACGCGGAGGACAAACGGTGTACTTTGGGCCAATTGGCAAGGAATCAAGTACGCTTATCAAATACTTTGAAACTAATGGCGCACCTATCTGCGGTGAGGACGAGAATCCGGCAGAATACATACTGAATTGTATTGGCGCTGGAGCAACTGCGTCTGTTGATCGCGACTGGTACGATATCTGGAAAGCGTCGCCGGAATACGCGAGTTTGACTAAGGAGATTGAGCAATTACACGCCGAGTTACGGAATAAGCCCGAGCGAGAGGTTGACAAGGAGCTCAGTCGGACATTTGCTACGGGGCTGTTTACTCAACTTCGGCTTGTTTCGGGACGAATGATGTTGCAATATTGGCGCGATCCGGATTACATTATTGCAAAGACAATGTTGATGGTTACAGCTGGGTTATTTGTCGGATTTTCATTCTGGAACGCAGATCATTCGATTATGGGTGTCCAGAATTTACTTTTCGGCATCACGTTAGCTGTTATTATCGGTATTCCGATGATGAATCAGATGCAGCCGAGAATCATCGTTTTGAGAGAGCTATACGAAGTCAGAGAAAGTGCGTCGAATACCTACCACTGGAGTGCGCTGTTGGGAGCCACCATCGTGGCTGAATTGCCTTATAATATTTTCTTGTCGACCGTGTATTATTGCTGCTATTATTTCCCGATTCACTTTAACAGATCGACGGACCGAGCTGGTATGTGTGCTGACAACTCTCGGAAGACTGATCTATGCTAATCTTTAGTCTAGGATATCAATATTTGGTATACGGATTTCTCTATCCGATATATTACACCACATTCGGTTTACTAATCACAACATTATCACCCGATGCGGCGACTGCGAATATCATTACCGGTCTACTGATGTGCTTCGTCCTTTCCTTTGCCGGCGTTTTCCAGCCATATTCCGCCATCCCGCACTTTTGGAAATTCGTATATCGTGTTTCTCCGCTAACTTATTTTCTCGAATCAATGCTTGGAAACGTTGTTCATGGCATCAAAGTCGTTTGCGATGAAAGTGAGTTCAACATATTTAATCCACCAGACGGATCAACGTGTTATAGCTACGCTGAAGACTTTCTAAGTACATCTGGCGGATATATCAACAATCCAAACGCAACTTCGGCATGTCAGTATTGTACGTATTCGGTTGGTGACGATTACTTGAATACGATTAATGTCAAGTTCAGTCATCGGTGGAGAAATGTAGGAATTGAGTGCGCGTTCTTGGTGTTTAATGTCGTGGCTGCATATGGATTCTACTACATACTGAGAGTTGCAAAGTTTGATGTCTTTGGTAGCATAAAGCGAAGATTGCGGAAGTGAGGACGTTAATTCTTTTGGTTGCGAATATATAATCTGCACATGTACTGAACTAATTAAGTGTCTGTCACATTAAATAGCTGTTAATTGAATTCATTTTAACAATTGAACGCTAGAAACTATTTGCGACGGCTTATAGCTGCCAGTCGCAAGGCTATTTCTCAAATCCGGCGATTCTAAAGTTAAGATTGGAGATGGCTTTTGCTCCGCCGATAAGACGAAAACAGATTACTTCAACAACTTCACAAGCGCCAACTTATTACTTCCTACCATCCCTTCTAAAACCAAATAGTTATTCAATTTATTACAAGTAATGTCAGGAAATATTAAATATTTCTCTCGAATCGTGAATAACTTTATCAGAAAGGGTCGAAAACACAAAGCGCCGCATCTTCAGAGGCTTATAGAGAGCGGATTGCCAAATGTCAGGGACTTTTTCACCAATTTGAGCCGGTGTTAAAGAGCATCCGGTCTCGTATTAATTTGACCGGTACTCCTTGCTTTCCTACCGATTGCGACAGCATGGCAGAAACTAGTTGCTTTTCATGGACGAAGCTCAATTCGACGATCTATCGGATCGTTCAAGAAGATTCGCTTGGTGATCTTCCATTTATTTATGTGAAGGTATATCCTACGCTCCTTCTTGTAGTCGACACCGGATCTGGACCAAACCACTGCAAAGACCCTTCCGTTTCGGAAAAATCTATTCGCAGCTTTATCGAGAAGAATCTGGCGGCTGAAGGACGGTTGGTAACTGCTGAAGGCGAGAAAAAGCAGTGGTTGATTTTCATTACGCATACGCATTATGATCATATTGGTGGGATGTTTGAATTTCCAGAGGCTGATATTTTTGTTTCTGGATATTCGAAGGATTATGTCTTAAACGATCTAGGGTGCAATTCGCTGTGCTGCGTCGTCGGTATACCGACCCCTAAATTCGAGGTATATCATTGGCTTGAGCAGAATGAGAAATTGGTGTATAAAGGTATCGATCTGAAAATTGAGGCCTTATTAACTCCCGGACATACGCCTGATGAAATTGCGCTATACGATGAGGAAGAGAAAGTGTTTTTCTCGGGGGATTCGGCGTACGAAGTTGTTCCAATTTATATGATTGAAACCTCCAACATTCCCGATTTCGCCAAGTCACTTGACTTCATGCTCGAATTCGTGCAAAAGAAAAACATCGAACTTGCGTCGACCGGCAAACGCGTGACGACAGCGGCCGGGCACGTAACAGACAGAGCCGATACCGAGAACTTGATCGCCGAGCTGAAGGAGTGTTTTTACGACTTGCTGAAGGGAAACTGCACGCTGACCAAGCAAGAGAATATGCGTGGAAAGAACGTGCTGACGTATATGAATGCGACGAAGAACGTGGGGTATCTGTGCATCGATACGAAGCTAAAAGAGGGAATTACGCTGTTTGGATATGACTGGGACGTTCCGGCGCCGCTCGCAGCCGATGCCGCAGCGAAGGTTTTTGAATAGAACAGAAGAAAAACGAATAAATTAAATAGAAAGCAAATGATCGGCAGCCTATAAAAAGATAAAGAGGTAAAGATAGCGATAGCGAGAAAGCGGGGACGGCGTTGGGATGATTGGGACGATTTAAGCGGCAACCTTGCCTTTGGCGGAAATCATTTACAGATTGGACGAAAAATGCGCATAGATCGACGAGGCAATAGCCAATTAAAACAACAAATATATAACAGAGCTAAGATAAGAAGGCTACAGGTTAAAATAGAGAGCATAAATGGTATAGACGAGACGGATAAGCGCGTAGAAGTGGGCAGAAAGCAGAGACTGCTCGAGACTGCCTGAGTTTGGACCAAAGCAGACGCTTTGGCTAATTAAGCAGCCTTAACACCAGAGCACGGCAGCTTTGTTCTCGACTCCGCTTTATTAACTATACAGAAGTAAGAGAATCTGACAGTATTTCAATAGCAGACTGTTTGGTCTAGCAGACAAACATCCAATGGCTAAACCACAGGCGATTACATAAGTCAGTGGTCCGCCCATGTTGCCTCGCGTGGGAGCAATGCTTTAAACGGCAAGGTAGCTACACTCTGCGTTTCCAAGGGATTGATAGTGAATAGACAGTTCGAGAGTGTCCTAGAAGTGATTTGTAGTACTGCACCGCGTTGTAAGAACACTAGTAAATACAAACATCCATGCACTAGAGAGCAAAGCGTAACAACTGCTCCGCCGGAAATCTCACGATAGTTTTCTGGAAACGGCGGTGCGGAGAGGAAGCCAAACTCTTTTGCGCCCCTCTTTTTTCTCTTCCGCTCTTCCTCTTCCAGCCCTTTCTTCCCCGTTTCCTCTTTTCGCTTTCATTTTAGTTCTATTCTCTTTTACATCAGCGCTGCGTCGCAGGCTGCCTGGCCATGTTTGTCTTCCCTGCAAACGATGAGGGCTACCGCAAGCGCAAGAGGGCCCACAAGGCCTGTGAGCAATGCAAACGGAGACGCGTACAGCTCCCCTCTGCCCTTTCTTACTGTCTTTTTACAATCTCCGTTTACTAACACTATAGCTGAAGAAACGCTGTGAAGCTCCTTTCATGAATCACGAGCGATGTGCGCCGTGTATGAAGGAAAACATTCCTTGCAGGTAACCATTCCCACTTCCCCTCTCCCTTACTACCGGCAACCCTTACTGATCCTCTCATCTAGTCTCGTTCCTAATAACACGAACCGCGCTGCTCTTGAAAATGGTGAAGAGGATGAAGACATTCCGCCAATAGTCACAGACGTCAACACATCTCCGACTCGCCCGCCACTCATACGCTCATCCTCTGCAGATCCACCGTCGACCGCCTTCGAAGCAGAGCCCGTCACCGCCGCTTCAATCGCGAGCCACGCCGCTGCAACAGTAGCTGCAGTCGCCGCCGCGACCCGGCCACGCCTGACCAGTTCGTCGTCCTTTTCAGCGGGGAATGATCCGACAATGCGCTCTTCTGGTAGACCGGCCGCCACCTTGGCGTCTGCCTCTTCATCAATTGCAGCTTCTTCAATCCAGCCTTTGCCTAATATCAGCGCTACTGCAATGGTCAACGGGAAACATAAAGCTACGTCTTCGCCACCTGCATCTGCCGCCGCGGCCGCCGCTGCTGCTGCGGCCCCGGCTGCTTCATCCACGGCGGCCACTTTTGACGATACCGTGGCGACGCCGGCGGCTCACGCTGAATACACGCATCCACCGGCAAAGAAGACAAAGTCCAGGCCGTCAACCATTGACACGGCTGCTGCATCGGCTGGCATAAGTACCTTGAAATCGAGATCCGCGACTCCGCCACGTCCTGCTACCATGAATTCAGCAGTAGGATCTACGCGGTTCATAGGCGATCTCGACCCAGCTTCGGTACTGCTTACTTTACGTAATGTCGAGAAAGATGATATTGGTGTATGGGTCAAAGGTGCTTCGATTCACCAGCCGGTGAATCAACATCTACTTACATATCTTGATTCCCTTCACGCTTTTGATCTGCCACCGAAACAAGACCGCGAAGGTTTGATCCATACTTATTTTAAATACCTACATCCTGTACTTCCTTTGCTTGACAAAACTGCATTTTTGCAAATGCATGCGCGCGATGAATGTCCGACCTTACTCTTACATGCCGTATTACTCGCTGCATGTCGACACCCGTCTGCGCGCAAATACATCCAGTCGCGATCACCGAGGCATTTTGCAACCCTGACGGCAACCAAAGTTCGTGCCTTGATTTTCGCCGATATCGAGCGCGATAAGTTGACTGTTGTGCGTGTTCTCGCGCTGATGTCGCTACACTCTGAAGGCTCTGACGGTCTTGAAAAATCATGTTCTGACCTGGAACAGGCTTTTCATTATGCTCATTTCCTAGGTCTGCATCATGAGCGCCGGTCTCATCCGGACCAAGCTCCTATGCGGAGACTTTGGTGGTGTCTTTGGTGTTTGGATCGCATTTCAGCCTGTGTTTCTGCGCGACCAGTTATCTCACGCCTGGACGACATCGGTGTGACGGGAATGCGTCCCAGCGAGGAAGGATGGCTGACAAAACTCTACGACGTCTGTCAAGTCCTTGATCGCGTGATTGCAATGTACAGACCACAAGGCTCTGCGATTCCGCCTGAAGTAGATTTTGAAGTGTCGTATGGAAAAAGCGATGACTCGCCGTTCGCCGCATTCATGCATTTAATTAGACATGCGGCTTGCATCCTTGCTCATAAGCGCGCACCGGAATCGCCAGAACTGAACGCGGCTATACTCTTGCATTCTACAAAGCAGATATTACATATCGTCAAAACTCAACCCGCATTGCCACCTTTGCCAGCGATTCCGTACGTGGTTTCGTTAACGCTGACGGTGTATTTGCGATTATATCCTTCTCCTGAGGCGGTTGCGGGATGGCATGAAAGTTGCGCACTGTTGGATGATTTGTCGAAAACATGGTGGGTGGCGGAAGCAATGGGCGGGATGGCGCGCAGCGTATTTCGGAAATTAGAAGAGGATCTTGCGACGAGACAGGCTGAGGACGCGACCGTTATGGCGCCTATAGTCACCAGTCCGACGGTTCGAACAAAGATGAAATCACCGAGGGAGAAGTCTCTGCAGAGCTCGAAGGCGCAGTCGTCGTCCGTTGCCGCGCTTTCGTCTGATTCGTTTGCGAACGTGGCTAATATGGCCAGCACTCTGCCTGCAGTAAGCACTATCCCCGTCACCAGCGCAGCGACAAGTCTAGCAGGTCCAGCGCCTGCCTTGGAAACCCAATTCCTAGAAATGTTTTCCGATTTGCCAAACCCGACGAGTTTTCTCGATCAAGCGTTTATGCACGATGAAATCGAAGCAGATCTGTGGCTGCCTAATTTACAATTCGACGATGGCGGCGAGTACGCGAATCCAAACGGGGACGAGAACGCTAGTGTTAGTTCGGCAAGTATGAGTTTTCTGAATGATGACGCGTTTGTGATCCCTGGATTTCAAGCCGCGCCTACTGATGAAGCTGCTCGGTTCTTGCGATGAAAAGAACCTGATAACGGAAAAAGGAAGAGTAAAGAATTTGAAATATTAGTTGTTTCAAGATGTATATTTATGAAGATGACAGAAACTGGCGTTGGCAGATGGGGATTAAGTGTTGGTAATGGATTGGAACGTTCGTAAATTGTAATTTTTGATTTTATTGTCGATTGGAATGTTCGTTTGATATTTTTTTTTTTTTTTTTGGGAAAATTGTAAGATATAAATTTAATTATGTATATGTTATGATGCATCAAGTAATAGATAAAACGCGTTAATGATAAGATATTATTATAGGTATTATCAACGTCAAAGCAAAATGAATATTACGAAAATAAAAAAATAAAAACATAACAAACCCATGTACATACAATTCAGTCTACCGATTCTCCGCTCTCTTCAAGTACGCATGACAGCGTTGCCAATTGAACCCATTTTGCCACATCATATCCCCGCTCCTTTCCGGCCAATGAATAACTTTGCCATGGTCTTCAATTCCACCCGCAGCTCGAAATAAATAGGAGAACATCATATCGTGGAATAACCATGTCAAGGCACCATGATTCACATGCAGCTGGTCTTTATATTCTGCAGAGTTGCCGTAAACTATACGACTCCAGTCAAATGTCTCGAGACCGAGATGCGTCGCCATCGATCGATGCATGCGGTCTAAAGAGAGCATTCCGAGGTCGGCGTATTTTGAATCTTTCCGAGTTGTCAACGAGCGATACATAATCGGTACATCGGCGCCGTATAAATCTCGTAATATCGAAATCACTTTTTGAAAGCGCGCGTTAACAAAACGAAGTTGCGACCAGGCTAGTTGGGAGTCTGATTCCCATGTCAATTTCGTCTTTTGATGTAATGGAAGATTCCGCTCTGCTCTGTCGTGCAGACCTGCGCGAAAGGCTCGCTCATCCCAGAATCCGGTTTGTAAAAGAATTAAATCCGGTCCACGACCAGCAAAATTATAAGTCAGTGGCATTGAATACTTTGAATAAATTTCTTCTAGCCGGTCTTCAAATGGCACCACAGTCATATTTTGCTCCCACCACCACTTGGGTCGATAAGTGAACATTGACGGAACGTGCCATTGCACCAATGTGAAATTGACAGCGGGAACATGGCAGTACGTTGTAGTCTGTCGTTTCCCGTGAACAGGTCCTCCCTCAGATTTCATACTGAGACCAAGATCGTGACATAATGAAAGGACGGTGATCCGGTCGACCGAGTCCCCGACGAGGAGAACGCGTCGGTGCTTGACCCAGTTCATGGAGGCCATCAAATCGAGCTCGCTCGGCGACAACTCGTAGAATTTCCCAGCTTTTTTACTCTTGTTGATCGCAGTAGTTAATTGATAAAATCTTAGAAATTTCTTCATCCATGATGTAGGTGCCGTATCCAGGACTTCGCGCTCGATTGTCATATCCTGTCTCAAGATATCTGGCGACGATTTCTCGCGCGGGTAAACTGCTTCCGGCGGCGGCGGTAGATCATGAAATGAGCTGTAAAACGGGATCCATCGCGTATCACGGTAAGAATAGTCCACCTTTTTAGTAGACAGCGACTTTGGTGGCATGTACAAATAGCCTGGGGTGCGGTATGGATCAACACAGCCAGCAGGCACACCGTCGTCGTCTTCACCGTCTGTGGCGCCAACGATAAAGTGGTGCATATCGCCAAACTCATCTCCATCGTCCTCGTCGTCGCTAAGAATTGCTGATTTCGGCGGTTGTGGTTGTTGATTTTGTTTCTGTTGCTTCTGCTGCTGTTGCTGCTGCTGCTGCGGCGGCGGTTTTTCCATATTGATGCCCATTCCAACCTCTTTAGTCCCTTTCCCAGCATCTACTCCGACCTCTGTAGTCTCTTTTCCAGTGTCTTGTTCTGGACCAACAGTGATTCCGTTGTACGGCATACAGCTCGTAATAACCTCCTGAGCAGCGAGAACTGGCGTGGCATTCGCAGCACTATTCCTGCTCAAAGGTGTGACCTGGATCGTGTATTGACCCGTCTTGAACCACACGTACACGACAATCATCATGCCGAAGACCACCGCCAACGGTCTGTACGACGGACGAATCATTTTATTCGGACCGGCTCTTTCCCAAGAATGCAAACAAGTGAGAGAGGAAGTGCAGGTGGTGAGTGGTGAACGAAAGAACGATAGTCTGAAGGGGGAGGACGAGGCGGTGGAGGCGGCTGCGTTGGGCGATGCTGCAGCCGCGCAATGACTCAGCACTGACTTTGCACGGCAGGCCTTATTTCGCGGTAAAACGGCGTAGCAGACTGCAGCAAAAGTGAGCTACTGTAGATTGTACTGACAGATATTGATATAGCCCGAATAGAGAGTTGTAGAAGAGGAGATACCTCAGTTCCTCGTTTATGCTGGCGCCGATCTACAGTAAATTGTTGCGAGGACGTGCAGGGCCTAGCGAGGCCGTTGCGCCCCTTTCCGGCAGACGCGCTACCGACAGTCGACGATAACTGTTACATACCAACACCTGCAATAGCGTTAACAGCAACATTAGCCAGGCTCAGAGAACAATTTGCCTTTCGTTAACCGTGCAATACAAATAATCTTAAAAAATTGCTTCTGTTAATTAATATAAATAAACATGCTCAGCCGCACCGTACTTTATCGCCCCTTGCAAACGAAACTCTAATTATGAATTACCTAAGCGCTGACTCGGGCAAGCACCAGCGCGACTCGCGAAGGAACTAGTAAGCAGTCAGTAAGCCAATCTGGGAGTTCAAAACACTAGGGAGAACGTACTGTAAACCTGCGTAAAGTTATCACGACCGTTCCACACCAACGGCGTTGTGAAAAAGCGCGATTTCTCATGATCAATCCGGGCATGCCCACCAAACTTAGCTTCGTCCGAATCAATTACAATCCTATATTCTCCCGCAACTTGCACGCCGACGCGATAATCTGCATATGATTGCGTCGGATGGAAATTGAACACGAAAACTAAGCCGGCGCGCTCAAACACAATTACTTTGTCGGACTCATGCTTGAGTGACACATATGCGGGGTCAGAGTGTAGCCATCCGTATTTCTGCTCGGTATGCTGCATCGTGGCATCGAAATCGTTCAAGAACTTGTACCGCAACATATCATCATCCAGAACATTCCACTGCCGACGTGCGTACCAGAACGAGTTCCCGTTGCCGTCACGAGGAAAGTCGAGCCATTCCGGATGTCCGAATTCGTTGCCTTCGAAGTTCAAGTATCCTTCACCGCCAAGCGTGTGCGTTATCAATCTTATCATCTTATGCAGTGAAAGACCACGATCAATCACAGGAGTAAGCTCAGACAGTATAGACATATTTGTATACATCTCCTTGTCCATTAACCAGAACGCAAGCGTTTTATCGCCCACTAGCGCTTGATCGTGACTTTCGGCGTAGGCAATTGTCTTTTCTTTGTATCGACGATTCGTCAATTCGTGACAGATCTTACCCATTTCCCACTCTTCATCCTTGAGCTCTTTCAAAAATTTGATCCACATGTCAGGAATGGCCATCGCCAAACGATAATCAAATCCAATTCCACCGAGCTTAAAGTCAACGCAGATACCGGGCATTCCGGAAACATCTTCGGCAATTGTGATGATGTTTGGATCAAGTTCGTGCAGCATATGATTAGCCAGAATCAAGTAGTTGACAGCATCCTTATCAACTTTGTCGTCGCCAAAATACTCATGATAGCCACCCGAGAATCCGGTACCGATGCCGTGATGGGTATACAGCATCGAGGTGACACCGTCAAATCGGAACCCATCAAAATGATACTCATCAATATAGAATCTCAAATTCGATAGCAAAAATCTCAAGACTTCGTATTTCCCGTAATCGAATAACCGAGAGTCCCAAAGTTGATGAACACCCTTGGGTCCCCCATGAAAATACTGGTAATCAGTACTGTCAAACATATTGAGTCCATCAAGCACGTTCTTACACGCATGCGAATGAACAACGTCAAGCAAGACAGTCATGCCTAATTTGTGCGCTTCATCAATCAAATGCTTGAGTTGCTCAGGCGTTCCGTAGCGTGATGAAGCGGCAAAGAAAGAAGTAACCTGATATCCAAAACTGGCGTAATAAGCGTGCTCCATAGCAGCCATCAATTGAATAACATTATACCCTAGCTTATGAATCCGCGGCAACGTATCGCGAGTAAATTCCTCATAGGTGCCGACTCGCAATTCATTTGTCGAGATACCGACATGCGCCTCGTAAATCCTGGCTGATTGAGGATGTCGCTCAGCGCGCGTGACTGAATCATACTTCCACTCGTATTTCTCAGGTGGATTCCAAAATATCGCATCGTAAACAGGCGACACCGACAGATCCTGCGTGACCCTTCTGATCCAGGCCGGAATGCGGTCAACGTATCCTCCGCCTGGTAAATTCAATGCAATCTTAACTTTACTGTTATGCGGAATCGCCGGCTGTCCGTTCACGGCTGGCAGCGTGATTTCAAAAACACCGCGCTCATTCTTGACCATTTCGTGGGCTCCGCGGTCCCAGTTGTTGAAATCGCCGATAAGGTGCATCATCGTGGCATTCGGGGCCCACTCGCGGTAGACGATATCATTGTTCTCCAGGACTTGGAATCCAAAGTATTTGTAGCCCTACCCGGCATCAATACCGCTATCGATAAACAACAATCGCCAAACAACGTACCTCTGAGAAATTGACAATACCGCCTTCATACTGGTCGAGTTGTGCGAGATGATCCACGGCCGTCTTGTGGCGAACCACCAGATCATGTTTGAATGGCTCTAACCAAGGATCGATTTTTATAATGCCAGTTCCCGGTTCATCAGACATGATGTATACTCTATAATTAATAGTGTCGCAAAAGTATTGAAAAACAGGTAAAATGCTATAACAATTATCAAAAACAGAACTAGAAAAGACGAGCTTATGTCTGACAATCAATCAATGCAAGCCGCTCGAGAGGGGCTTTTGACATTGGATCTGAATCCGGCGTGATGTCATAATCTTTCACCACGTGCAGCCGTCACGTGGCGGTCTTTGTACCGAACATTTATTGTTTCCAAAACGCTACGGGAACTACGGGAAGTGCGAGAGTACCAATAGATGGAGCATTGATAGTTCTAGTTAGACTGTACTGCGTGCGCCGAGCAAGCAAAACAAGACTTTCAGCCAGCATCGGCATTACGTTGAACAGCTCCATCGTCGACCCCATACCCTTCGATTAGGTAATCCAGTATCCACAACTGTACAGACCAATTGCTTGTCTATAGAATAGGGTTATTATAAAACCCTATGTACGCATTCTCGGTCTGTCAATCATATCAAAACTCGAACGCGTGTGCATTTTCTTTTGTTCATCGCTGAGCTTGCCTTCTTTATATAGATGTAACGGAGTCTGGTCTGAGTATAATCTTTCACTGGAGCCTTTGCTAGCCTTGCCATCGTCTTCTGTTAATGACTCTTGATACTTCTGATCACTATGCAATCAGCGAACTCGTCGGATGCCAATGAGACTATCATCTCCATTGACGTCAAGTTCTATAGATATAGTACCATAAAAATTTGTAGTTTACAGTACTGTTGCAAATTTTGGAATGGCCTAAAACACTCTTGTAAAGATTAATTGCCCGCTGCGGGCTAGTTATTACTAACTATACGTACACATCTTGCAATAGCAACAGAAATAACCTGCACCGCACGTATTGGACGCATCTCAATAGATAAAGCTAAGTAAGATAAACCTATAACTACCGTCACATATATGAAGCGTCAGCTTTTAGATCCCTTAGATATTGTCAGCGCTATTGAGCAAAACTCAGTTATTCTACAAAGTCTGCCAATCAAACTTAACCTTGCAAACCCTATACATCGAAATCTACCGAGATTCCTCCAGATAGTTCATCAATTTCTCAAAAAATCAAATAGCACCGATATACATCTATCCCACCTCTACTTCCTCCTTTGCAAACGAACTTGAAACATCGACAAACAAATTGATGTACAATAGAGAAAGCATGAACCTTGCTTTCGCCTAGTAAGCTGCGCAATCCCATTCATGACCTGCCGAAGTCTCCACCCACGCTTCTCCATTTTTTTGCTATCGGGAAAAAACTGACGCCTAATTTAATTTACGAAATACATCTGAATACAACTCCATTGACCGTAAAACCAGCTAAATCAATAGAGAAATATCAAAATCGGTAAGGGTTAGGGCACGGTTAGGGTATTACAAATTAACTAACAAAAGAGCCTAGGTAAAAAAATTTCAACAATTGAGACTGGGTGGCCAAGCTGGTTAAGGCGTACGACTGTTAATCGTAAGATCGAGAGTTCAATCCTCTCCCTGGTCGGAGATTATTTTTTTTGTATAGTGGTAATATATTGCTGGGCGTTTAGTGATTTTGTGGATTTAGATAAAGACTATGGGTGTTTATGTGGGAGGGATGGGGAAAATGTGGGTGGAAGGCGGCGGGGAAGTAGACAATGACGAGAGAAGAAGAACGGGGGATCGGGAGGAGCCGAGAGCAGCGGTCAGTGCACGGTCAAGAACAAACGATGAGCAAGATTGATAGTCACTTGATAGAGTCAATTGGTGCTGATTATATTAACAATCGTGATGTTCGTTCTATTGCTCATTGGAATGGAATAATATATAGCGTATATAAAGATTAAGTTCGTATCGCACGCTGTATTGTCTAGAGTGCACACTCTAATCCAAAGATAGGATCGGCTGGTATATTACTCTGCACCATCTACTATACACCCTTCTCGGTGTCGTTCCGCATCAAACACAGTACGTTCTCTTATCGATCCACCTGCTATCTATTATGTATCTGTTCTGAGCTGTACGTTAGTTTAATCTCATCTCATACCCGGACTTAGCGCGGCTTTAACCTTCACTATCGTCAATCAATCGTCCCGACTCCTGACCTTCTGGTCTCCACTCCTGACCACACAGTAAAGATGAGCCCACCGGATCCTGAGCATCGTGTACGCGCCGTATCGCGCCGTGCATGCTTGTCATGCCGCGAGCGAAAGATCAAATGCGAAGGAATCCAGGATTGCAGAAACTGTCGCACTCTAGCGGTTCCATGCGTCTTTGTCCCATCCCATCGCGGCGGCCGTCGTCGTCGCCGAGCGACAAATTCTACTTCGACAACTACAAATCCTGAAAAGCCCACGGCAAGGAGTACTTTTGCATCGCCGTCGTCGGATTTTACTGCGACGTCAATCGCCTCGACATCATTACCTCCGCTCTCGTCGTTCAATTCGTCGTTCGATTCGTCATTCGATTCCTCGTTCAAAGTACAGACTTCGGCACCTGTGCAGATTCCCCCGATGCCGAAGCTATATCCGCTTGTACAACCTGTGCCGACGATGCTGAACACGGCGCCATCGTCGGCTTCGTCGACTTCGTCGGCCAGTAAACTGCACTCGTTTACGAATGTGCTGTCGTCGATCCAAAACACACTCTCGTCGCTGCAACTGCAGATTGACGAATTGAAGAAGAACCAAGCCGCCCAAAGGCCATCTACAGAAAAACTGCGCTCATCGGCATCATCTGCGTCGTCTGCATCGTCGTCAGCGTCGTCGCTGGCAGCGTTTCAAGCCTGTCGCTCGAGTGCCGCGTCGACCGAACCGTCCGTTCCTTTGCCATCATATAATCTCTCACTATCCTCGCTCCGCGTCAGCGATACCGATTTACAAGTCGTCGACTTACCAAGTATCCCGATGATTATGTTTTTCATCGATATATTCTACGACTGTTTCAACCCGGAATTCGCATTCATGCTGCCAAAACAATATCTCCTACAATCTCTCGCCTTTGAGACTGACGCAGCAATGCTGCAAGCCATGCTAGCTATTGCCTGCCGGTTTGCCGCTCGCGAGTCTGCGCAGCAGCCATCGCCGGTTCAAAGTATGCCTTCGTACATGACTGATCCCATGTATTGGGTTTCGCGCGCAGAGAAGTGGATGAGCTCGATAACAAATCCAATCACGAAATTACGAACGGCGCTGCTGCTCGCGTTCTCAGCCACATATGATGGCCATCGAGCGCGCGCGCATGATTTACTCACGTACGCGGCCTCGATTGTCGAACTGCAGAGATTAGATCTGATTGATACCCCGGTAGACGCGTATGGTCGGTACATGTTAGATCCCAGCACATCTGTTCAAATGCACTCCGAATTACTACCGTCACAAGTTCATCGCGAGTCCTTCCGACGGATGTATTATATGATTTGGGAACTTCGCGTGCTGACGTCCACGATCTGGGCTACGCCGCAAGAAGTCCCCAATTTCCCGGGTCGCGTACATGTTCCATGCTGCGAAGTGACGTATACAGATGGTATGCGCGACTGGAATGGTAAGACGTATGACTATGATGATTTTGCGGACGCCGTGTTTTCCGATCTGGGACCGTATATTATTGATGGGACATCGTCTTTGGGAGTCGTCAAGAAGCGCTGGCGGTTCAACTCGGCGTGCTTTAGACTGGCGAGCGTCAAGCTACTGGCGGACACGGTGTCGAGACTGCATGATTTAGCGGATGACTTTGTCGAGGAGACCGATCGGCGGATAAGAATCCTATTGTCGAAGGTGTATGGATATAGAACCGGGCCGGCAAAAGTGCACATGACACTCTTTCTCACGCACGAGATTCTTTTTACGACGCTACTTTTACTGCACAGGTCTCATGCTAGCGATAGACTTGTTTTTGTAGTGCAGCCTACGCCATACGATGGCCTTGCTACGTATAGCGAGAACTCGATTGCGCGCGTACGGTCGGCCGCGAGCTCACCGATGGCGATGCAGAGTTTCACGGCGCTGACGGAAGCGACTGTCGCGTTGCTGGATATGGTGAATGTGCTAGTCGAGTGTCGCGGCGGACGCGAGGACACGGCTACGTTGATGATGGGTCCGTTTATGGGATTCAGTCTGGGCCTGTGTATTCCAGTTATTGCGAGCAAGATCGTGCTTGATGGCGTTCAATTACCCAGTATCAAGCTCGTACTAGGCGATCTTGCGAGCGCAGCCGCGTCCCTGGCCGACAGACCGCGCGCGCAAGAGAATAATGTGGTGGAAACATCTCGCGGCCAGACCGCGACGACGGTTCGCCAGCCTGAACCGACAGACGCTCAGCAATCGCATGTCGCCGACGAACGCACAATCACGAAATCGGACCTCGAATTCTCGCTGCGGTGCTTGGAGAAGCTTGGCCGGGTGTGGAAAGGCATGATGCACGAGTACGAAGAAGGAATTGCTCTAGTAGGAAGAATGGAGAAAGTGATGTAATTTTAGCTGGGCATAAATTAATAATACCAAGTCACGTGCGTTTCTCGAATACCCCGCAAAAAAACAAAAAACTAATTAAACGACCGAAATCAGTCCGGGGCTGGGGTTTTTAAGGCTTCGGCTGCGCTGCTGGTCCTTGATATGGTCGTCGAAACATAAGCAAAACATGACCTGCCCGCGATTCTTTGTCGTCGCCCACGTTATTTCGAGAAAGGGAGCATTGCCGTTTGTGAGTGTGTCGTGCCGTGCTCGCAGAACTAACAATCGACTAACTCTTGCTTGCGGTAGTGGGAACAGCGCCTCGACGCGCTCTGCGGCGTGTCGGAAACCGAAGTACTAGGAGGCACCTACTACTGGGGCCAGGACCTCAATGGCGACCCAGACACTATCTGGGGCCTCGAGGGATACACTCATCCGTGCGGTTTCTTCCTCGGCCACGTCTCGTCCGACATCTTCAAGCGCGAGATGCAGCTTGTCGACGAGGACAAGCTGCTGAAGAACGTGCAGGGTCTCGGGTCGCCCGACTACGATCTCTACCACTACGACGAGGCCGGCGGTTTCCTGACAAAACCCGACGACACGGATAAACACAGCAAGACCTCGCATGTCGCAATCTACCATTTCCGAGCCACGAGCGCCGACAAGCGCGCCGAGATTCTCGCTGAACTCGTCGCGTTCGCGCACGTCTTCAAGGCCGTGGACATTTTGCAGAGCGCATTAGTGCTGAAAGCCGTCGTGGTTCCCGAGTTGGCGACGCTGTGGATCCGCACAAAGACACAGGCGTCGTTCAGGGATTTCGAGCCCAAACTCGCGGCGCTGACTGAGAAACTCGCGCCCATCACGGCGAAAACTGAAGTCTACCAGTCCCGCAGCTTCGTCGGACATCTTGATCTCAAATAATATAACACGGCCATTTTTTTTTCTTTTCTGCATTAATATTCTGCATTAAACCAGCTATTTACAACCCTCAACGCCTTCCTTTCTTCTTCCCGACAACTTTGAACATACTGTTCCACCCATCATTAGCCCCGCCGGATGCGGCGCTCTGCAACGCCTTGGCGTTGCCTTTAACCAAGACCTCGTTCCACCCTTCCGAGCTCTCTTTCTTGACTGACGACGCGCTCAACGAGCCCTGAACAGTTCCCTCGACAGCTTTTCGGCGACGCACGAATTCCTCGGCAAACCGCCGTCCGTCCATCGTAGTCGAATTAGCGTAGATTGTATCGGCTATAATCTCGACCGTCTCATTACCCCCGCTCAGCGGAAGCGAAAGCAGCATCGACAGCAAATCCTCCGCGTTCACTCCCGCCGAGACGTTTCGCAAGGTCTGTCGGCACCATTTCAAAAACTCTTCAGACGACGTAGACGAGCGCACAACTGCGCCCGGCGGCGCTGCGCGCACCGCGCTCGTCGCCGGCGTCGAAACGCTGCTGGTGGTAGCAGTGGGCACCCGTCTGATGGCAGAAGCACTCGCGGGCTCGGTCTTCTTTCCAGCCGAACCAACTGTCGTCCACGCACTCCCGCCAACACTCGCGCTCGCATTCGCACTCGCAGGACGGCCTGATGATGACATTACTTCAGCATACCTCTTTCCTTGCGCAGTAACTACGCCCGGCACAAGCGCCGCTGTCGCCGCCGCCGCCGCTTTCCGTCGCTTCGCTTCCTCTTCTTCCTCCTTCTGGATCTGCGCCAGCGTCTTCTTGCCGCCCGTAGTGCCAGCAACACTTGTCTTAGCCCACGTAGCCGCCCTCGGTAATCCCGGCGGCATGGCTCCAGTCAAGTCGTCGGTGACGACATTCCCGTTCGACAAATCGATGCCCTCGCTGCGTTTCTTTTGTGACAATGCCTGCTGTTCTAATTGCTGCTGCTTCAACGCAGCCATGCGCACGCGCGCTTCTCGCTCTTCAATCTCCTTCACGCTCAACGCCTTGCTCTTTTTCTCAGTCGTAGCTTTCGCCCATGGCGCCACTGGAACCGAGGTAATAGGTGTCTGCGCGGTCGTCGTCGTCGTCGTCGGAGTAGCACCCTCGCCAAGCTTGACTGATAACGTGGGCGCCGCCGGCAGTGGCTGGAGTTTAGGCTTGACCTGGATACCCGCAGAATTGATCATAGCCGATCCAACCGCCCACTCCTCGTCAGTCTCGACCTGTGGCTCGGGAACTACCTCTTTTGGCCGTACAACTTTCTCGGGCACCGGTTCAGGAACGACAGGCGCCGCCTCGGGTTTCGCGGGTTTCGCAGGCTCGTGTTTGTCGGCCGGCACAGAAGGCTGCTGTTGTTCGACGCGCGGTAAAAACTCATCGTCGTCATTATCGATTGCTTTTTTACTTTCAGTAGTCACCTGCTGCTGCTGCTGTTGCTGTTGCTGTTGCTGTTGCTGTTGCATCTGCTGCGCGTACTCCGCCAGAATATGTTCCTGTGTATGAATCTGCTGCGGTAGCTGCTGCGTCATTGCGAAATCAACTCTCGGCAACGGCACCAGAAACGGTTTACTCTCGTCGCCAACCATACTCAAGAACCTTTCGAGAGTATAAAATTCGGTCTCTTCCACCCGTCGCAGCTTCAAATCCTTGGATAAATATTCGCTACTATACCAGTCTTGCATCAGCGTTCCTTGAAAGGGGCCCTGGATTATCCCCTGGTTGTCCAAGTATACCCAGCTTAACAGCGGCGCAGGAACAAGCATCGGAGGTAACCCGAGTCCAGGCGGTGGAGGCGCCTGCTGTTGCGGCAGCGGCGGAGCGCCAAAGATTGACGGCATAAACGGTTCATGTTCGAGATGGTTTGCGAGCGGCGTGTGGATTGCTGCGTGCTGCGACGTCGGTGTGCCAGAAAACGGAGACCACGCGTTCGATATCGGCGGAGTGAACGGAGACGCAAAGTCTGTGCCGGCAAGAGAGAGCGAGGAAAGAGAAGGCAAGATCGGGTCAGATATATCTGGTTTCGGAAAGTGCTCTGGCTGATTCACGTCCAAGGGATTAGGAAAGTGTGTCGAAGTCGAGCGCATTCCATTGTTCATAAAAAACGGACTAGATGATTGTAAAACGCTCGGATCAGACTGCTGACTGACCGGCAGCGACGACTGTGGCGTCTTTGTCGACTGTTTACCAATTAGCACCTCACTCCAAGAAACTTGAAAGCAATAAAAATCACATACAACATCATCAGCCCCTCGCAACAGCTCGGGCACTTTCAAGCTTCCGGAGAAGAAAATCTTATACTCCGCCGAGCCTTCGCCCGCTTTCTCGCCACCGCTGACCACATCGAGTTTCCTCGTCAGATTAGGAAAATCAATAGGCGGATAGTCTGAGATTAATCCGGACTGCTGCATCTGCGTAAACACCGATAACAGCTCGTCACGCGAGTACCGTTTCCCGTGTTCGTTGGCGGGAATAGGCGGCACTTGATCTAACGGCAACGCATTCTCAAACGCAAATAAAGCAGACCTAGCTGTCTCGGATGGTGAAGAGAAATGATGGTCGTCAAAGTTGGACGTGAACTTTGATGAGGAAGTAGACCGCGTTGACGACTGTGCCGAAATCGAGGACCAGCTCGGGTATTTTCCGAGTTTGGGCGGTTTCGCGGACCCATTGGAAGTGGCTCCCGAGGAAGCGAATGCTGCAGAGTAGGAGATTGGAGAAGCTGCTGCGCTGCTGGTGGAGCTGGAGGAGTGAGTTGGTTTCGGGCGCATCCTGAAACAAGAGTTAGAATGCGAAAACCATGAGGATTGTGTTATGCAGCGGATGAGTCGTATATCAATACAATGAGCTTATCGCAGATCAACGCATTGTAATACAAACAAGACAGTAGAACCCGCAGAAAAGAAGACATAAAGACGTACCATTCAGGGCCAAAGGACAAAGCAGGCGAGTTGGACATGATTTCAGAGCAACGTCAAAAAGAAAAGAAAATAATGTAAAGACAGTCGGCGAGCGCTATTCACAATTGGATAAGAAAATGCAATTTAATATACAAAACAATGAATTGCAAGCGGATAAATCAGTAATGGTGAACGAGAAAGAAAAACTGAGCCAGGGAAAGGATTTTGTAGGGCTTGGTTTATTGCTGTTTTGGGACATAGTTACGGGATACAGTATTATTTGAAGAATAGGTAGATTACAAGATTAATGTACAATAGTAATGAACAAACGCCGATGAATTATAATAACCAATAGAAAGAGGATAATACAAAGCCAGGAGGCTGCGCGCGTCCGCCGAGGCCACGCTCAAATCGATATCGACGAAATCCGCCAACTTATCGAATGAAACGCCCAATTGTGTGCATTCGAATGTCTGAATAACTGGCTTCTCAATATACCAGAAACCAAGCCAACCATAGCAAGCCAAACCAAACAGTCCAGGCAGAAATACTAAAGATGGTACATCAAACCAAAGCAAGACCGTCGCCAACAGCACGCAGTCATCGACCACATCACTCGGCTCTCTTCTTCTTCGCCTTTGCGTCTTTCAACTGCTTCAAGATCTTGGACATTAACTCCTTTTCGGCTTTCAACGTGCTCATCTGTCGCTTGATCCGGTTCTCTTCGTCGTCGAGATCTTTGAGAATCCGGCGTTGCCGCGAGTCCTTTTCGTCTTGCAGCCGCCGTTTTTTGTCTTTAGCTCGCTGCTGGATTTTGGTCTGTTGTGTTTTCGTTTCTGGCGGTTCCGGAGGTTGTATTATATTCGCTTCGTTCGCCGGCATCTCGGGCTTCGGATTGCTTGTCTATGGAAGTAAAAGTCGAGAAGGCCTGAAGCGCTGGAAATAAGGTTTTATCTGGCGATGAGCCCGCTTGGCTGGCTTTGTTTACATTATCCATCTTTCTGGCTGGCGAGGGATCTGCGAAACTCTGTGATTCTACTGAATAATATACAAAAGTACGGATTAGTATAGCAGTTATAACCTGCTATGGCCGAGCTGCAGCGAGCGGCACCGGCAGTGCTGGACGACGACGCGTTTGCGATATACTCATACTACATGCCGCGTACATCTCCTCGTGCTTCTTCTTACTGCGCAATATCTACTGACTTGAGTGTTTAGTTACGGATCATTTGCCAAGTGACATTCGGCGGTCGTTAAATCTGATATCCGGTCTCTCGAAGGACTCGGCGAAGCCAGCGAATGATCTCGATGAATTCTTACAGGTCTTGGAGAGCGCTGAGTCGCCGCTGTCGCAGGATACAGCGGTGCAGCTGTCGGGTATCAGACAGAGACTGGTAGACGTGGATGTGGACAAGCTGGTCAGGCACAGAAAGGAAGCACTCTGTGAAGCGAAACGACTTCTGGCAGTTTTGAAACGACACCATGCAAAGATCAAGACTGAGATTACAAAGCTCGAGAAGAGCACGAGGCTGTCGAACGCGATCTTTTCAAGTATACAAAAGCTCGCTCAAGATACGGATGGAGATGCTTCAGAGTTACCAAGACCGAATGAGCGGCCTGAGACGGAATCGCAGAAGATTGTTGCCGAAACTACAGAGACTACATCCGCTCAACCGCTGTATTCGGAACCAAGCATGGCTCCAGAAGAACCGGCCGAGTCAGAATCGTTCGCACCACGACCTTCAAAACCAGAAATCGCATCACGGCAATCAAATCGGCATTCAACAAGACCTCGAATACAAGATCAAACATCTACAACCCGAAAGAAGCGTAAAGATTCTCACGGCGTATCGAAAACTGAATTAGCGTCCCTAGGCGTGTCTATTCCGCCCGATCTCAGCAGTCGCCGAGCGTCGCGACAGGCAGTGGCGAACGAGACACCAGCCCGAGCACTTCGTGAAAGCACGACGACAGAAAACCGACATTCAAAACCAGCGCAGGTCACGAAAATGAAGCCAACCCCGAAAGCAGCGGAGCAGACAAAGGAGCAAAACAAAGCCAAGCCAGCGAATGTGAAATCATTCCAGAGAATCCCATCGCAGCTGATCTCGCCTAAAAAGCGGAAAACAAACGAAGAGGAAGTTCGATACTGTATATGTGCCGACGTAGCGCACGGACGAATGGTGGCGTGCGATGATGAAAACTGCCCGATTGAATGGTATCATTTGACATGTGCGGGCTTGACGAAATTGCCTAAAGGGAAGTGGTATTGCAAGTCGTGTAGGATTAGAAGGGAGAAACGGCGTCGCTGATTGAGTTTTGAAGAGAGCTATTTACTGTATATTATACGACATATCTATCATTAATCAAAGAATAAAAACATATGCAAAACTCCAACGGTAAAGGGAATTAGTCAGACTCGGACCCGGAATCTGCCGCGCAAAAGTTAGCAAAATGTACAAAGGAAGAACGATATGGATAGATACCTTCGACCGCAAGACCGTCTTCTTCAGCAATACCAGCCGAGCCCATCAAAGTCGCCAGTTCAGCGCCTTGCAGCGTCTTATAGAGTTCTGAATTCGTGCTAGGCACGAGATCAATTGGTTTGTCTTTTTGTTTATTTCTGATTCTATTCCAGAGATTAGTTATCTTGACATAGGCGGCGGGGGAACGGAGACTGAACGGACCTTGGATCTGAGCCGGCGTCGATCAACATGTCGACTGGACCCAATTAGCTTTTTGTGTGATAGAATAGACTGGCGATTTTGACGTACCGATTGCGATTGCATGCTCTGGTTCTTCTTCGGCGTAGAGAACGGCGCAGTGGAGAGGCGTGTTTCCATACATTCTGTTCAAGGGATCCACTTCGACGCCTTCGACGTCCAGCATAGCGTCGAGGCATTCGTCTAATGTTTGCATCAGCATCAACACTGTCACTTTGTGTGGAATGGCATATTCATACAAGAGCCATTGCTGGCCGCAACATGAAGCGGGGAGTTCCCCAGCGCATCACGAGAATCGTTAATCAGCGCAGTCGCAACCGCGCTCGCCGTCCCGTCCTCGCTAATCCCAAGTACTTGCTGCAATAGCTCGACGTTATTCCGTCGCGCGGCCTCGATTAAAATCTCAGCCGGCTTCGCTCCATCGTCGTCGTCGGCTTCTGTCGACGATGCCGGCGCCGGCGGAGTCGCTGGTTTCGAAGAAGATTGCCGGGACTTGAACATCGATTGTACGCCGTGTGATATTTCTTGAACGCTTGGATCCAGATTGAGCAAATTAGCAAAATCTACTGCAAATTGTAAAGATATCAGAAGAAGCAGCAGCAATTAAATGGGAAGCTGACGACTTTGAGTGCACGGCCGCAGTGGCGCGGGTGCGGCTTAGACGCGCCTGCCCTTGGACTGGACACGTTTGCAAAGGATCCATCGGGCGTGTGCGTTCTTGTTAGTTGTATAAACACAATGAGAAGCACTGTTTTGCGCGTGTTGTTGCTGGTCGCGGTAATTGCTGCGCTAATTGAGTCGGTTGCGGCCGAGAAGAAAGAGAATACTCTGCGAATCTGTGAGGTTTTTACATACATCGGAAGCCCGTTGATCGGCAGCTAACAGCAACAACAGCAATCATTGACCGCGTGCCGGCCGATAAATGTGTGCGGAAAACACGCAAAGGCGACCAGATATCGGTGGATTACGTCGCGATGTTGACCGACGGCACGATCTTTGACCGGTCGGTGAATAAAGATATTCCATTTCGATTCCAGCTCGGTGCGGGACGCGTAATTCCTGGCTGGGATCAGGGTCTTTTGGGGTATCTTGTCTTGTCTTGTCTGCTATCTTCTGACGTATGGACTAACGTGGATTGTGTAGAATGTGCGTGGGCGAGACGCGGAAACTGGTTGTTCCTCCGCATCTGGCATACGGTATGTTTACATCTCCCTCCTGATACTCCTGCAATTAGCGATACTAAGAGACCTACAGGCGATCGAGAGATTGCGAGCATTCCTCCTGGATCGACTCTTGTATTTGAAACCAAACTGCTAGGAATCTCAGGTTATACCCCATGGGCCGAGGAGCCGACGACGGAAGAGCGAGTCGAGCTTCTGGCAAAGAAGAAAGCCGAGCAGGCCGCGGCAGAAACAGTTGCGTCTGTAGAAGGTGAATCGGGAACAGACTCGGAAATCGAGAAATCTACAGTCGTGGCAGCAGAAACCACGCCGGATGTCAAAGAATCCAGCGGCGAAGCTGCGCCTATCCGTGAAGTCGACGAGGCCGAGGAAACCGCGCACGACGAGTTGTGATTTTGGAATACCAAAAAAATATATATATATGTACAATTATATACAATCATGATCTATATACACTGATCAACAGTCGCGGCCGTTATCAACGCCGCTCTGGCGGTCGATGATGGCCCATATCCGCTCCATCTTGTATCCTCCAACATCGTCTGCGACGTAGAACCAGCGCCGAGTGCGGGTGCCGTCGAACGCTTTCTCGACAATGTTCTGCTTCGGCTTGAGCTGTCTGATGCGGTCGTCGACGACCTCGAGATTCACCCATCCGAAGCGCTTCTTGACCACTCGTAGATCCGACAGTTTGACGCGACAGTTGTACAATCCGCGTCCAAAGAGGCCTATGCATTCAAAGATAAACTCCTCGTCTTGCTTCAGCTTGTCGACGTCGACCGCCTCGCCCTCGGGCTGCTTGTATATGCGGTAAATGCGATGAACATACGGCGTCGTGCACCAATACACCACCGGCAACGGTAGCACCGACGGAATCCCCACCAGCAGCGCCAGCACCGTCGGAATGCCGTCCATCGCCAACATCGCGCTCGAAAAGTAGCCTCCGATGACGGCGAACGTCCATATCGTGCGTCGCGTGGCAGCGACGTGGAACGACGACGGCGCCGTGTATATCGGCTGCCGCGCAACGGACGTCTCGTACGGATCCAGATACTCGGCGTGGTAAAGCACCGGCGCGAATAATCCCGTGCGGATCTTGGTCGACACTTCTTCTTCCTCGGGGTTGGACGGGTTGATGTCGCTCATCGCGAACCGCACCGCGCCTGCGCGCGACGGCGGCGGCTTCATCATCGTCGCGCTGCGCAGAATCCGCCGGTATCCGCTCAGCGGACGGGCGTTGCTGAGTCTCATGGCGTGTTGGAGTCGGTGTTGGCGATATCGCGAGCAGCGGTGGACAAAAACTCTGGTGGTCTTGTCTTGGGAGCCGAATACGAAGCCGTCCCGTCTGCTTCTCACTTCTCCAAACTCCCCGCCAGGCACTCGAATAGCAGTCGAATCTGAACAGAATCAAAAAGCAAAATGGCTGCAAAACGAGCACTGCGATCGAGTGCGAATAATGGGATTTCCAAGGTTGAAGCGAAGAAGGCTAAAGTGGCAGAGTCGACTGCAACCACATCTACATCTACAAACCACCAATTCTGGCTCTTCAAAGCAGAGCCCGAATCCCGCATCGTCAAGGGCGTCGACGTCAAATTCAGCTTTGACGATCTAAAAGACGAACAGACGGCGCACTGGGACGGCGTCAGGAACTATGAAGCGCGGAATACAATGAAGCGAATGAGCGTGGGCGACTTGGGATTCTTCTACCAGTCCAATTGTAAAGTTCCCGGCATTGTTGGTGAGTATTAGCTAAATGGTGGCAGTTTTATATTGAGCAAATTACTGAATATGTGTTTTATGAGTTTAGGAGTACTCCGAGTCTGCAAGGCCGCGTATCCCGACTGTATGTTTGATCTTGTACTGGTTTGTATCTCTACACTACTGACGACGAACCGCAGTCACCGCGTTCGACCAGAACCACCCCTACTACGATCCCAAGTCCGACCCGGATAATCCGAAATGGTTCATGGTCGACGTCGAGTACGTGCGTCGGCTTCCGCGTCTGGTGCCGCTGCAAGAGCTCAAAGATCTCTCGACGACGACGGCGCCAGAGTTGAGCCAAATGGCGCTGCTGCGTCGGTCGCGACTGTCGGTCACTCCGGTTTCCGAGAAAGAATGGGATTTCATATTGAGTCTGGCCGACACGAAAAACTGATCACTCGCCCGTGGCAATGAACCGGCCGCCGTCGGACCGCTGCGCCCACTCGGTCCAGCTGCCGTCATACACAATAATAGACTTGTCTGCACTCACCAGGCCCGCCCTCTGCAGCGCGGTCTCGACAACACAGGCAGTGACTCCGGTGCCGCACATTGCGATCGTAGTCTTATCCGGATCAACGCCTTTGCTCATAAACAGCTCCGCCAGCGCCTGCGGGTCTTTGAATTGGTTAGTCTCGGGATCCAGCGTCTCGTTGAACGGAATCGAAATGGCATCAGGAATATGTCCAGACGGTAGCCCTGGTCTCGGCTCGGGCGCGGCGCCGGTAAACCGAGCGTGCGGACGCGCGTCTATGATGTTGAACTTCTGGCGGAACAGAGGCTCGATGACGACCTGTTTGAGGTCGGTGTAGCTCACGACCTTGTCTTCCGAAAGCCCCGGGGACTCGTACGTGGACTTCTCACTCACTGCGTCCTCGACGGCGGAGAGCCGCGAAGAGTCGATCGGATATTGCTGCTGTTTGTAGAGCGGATAGTTGTCGAGAATGAATGCCGACGGGTGCTGGAACACCTTGAGCGTCCACAGCAGTCGCGGAGCCGAGAAGTTGCCCTGCTTATCGTAGACAACCAGCGTATCCTAATTTCGATATTTAGCACCCAGTCAATTGACAGTCGAGCCTGGCCGGCACTTACGTCGGTCGACAAACCAAGACCACCTGCACAGCATCAGCACCGGCTCACAAACAAACCAGTAGCCTTTACTCACCCATAGCCGCGTTGAAGACTTCTACGGACGGCAGCATATGCGGGAACCGCGAGTCGGCATCCTTGACCTCGTCGATATCGAAAAACCTCGCGCCGGGGATCCTCTCGGCGAGAAACTCGTCGCGGCCACTGCGGCCGGCGTTGGGAAGATACCAGGTCGCGTCGATGGGGATTACTCGCTTCTTGGAGGTCTCCTGCAGCGATCTGAATGCTTTTGGCGTCAGGATCTGGTCAACGAGGATCCGCGAAGGCGCTCTGATCTTCGACATTGTCAATGTAGTTGGCTGTCAGTAGTGGGACGGTGGGATTGAAGCTGGTGATGTTTGATGCCGGCTCTTCCCTAACCGCGCGCCCTTCCCAGCCCTCATCGCGGCCATCTCCTGCTGCTCGCCAATAATACTTTTCGAGCTCAGACGGCGATGAAAGTGACGATAAACAGGTGGAACGCGGTGAGCACCTGGCACTGGAACCACGGGCAGGACGAGGTGTGCGGGATCTGCCGAGTCGCGTTCGACGGCACCTGTCCGACCTGCAAATACCCCGGCGACGACTGTCCGCTCAGTACGTTCTCGTCTGTTTAATAAGCATGCTTCTGATACTAACAGTCGCGCAGTTATTGGAGAATGCAAGCACGCGTTCCATATGCATTGTCTGCTAAAGTGGTTGACGACCGAATCATCCAAGGGACTATGTCCAATGTGTCGGCGACGCTTCAAGACCGCGACCGAGTGATTGTGATCTGGTCCGGTCGCCGGGTTTATTTTTTTAGGTTGTTATTATATACTTTTAGAACGACTTGTTGATTCTATGATTCTTTATTGCGCTGCATTGCATTGTTGCGAGGCGACGAGCTGGCGTTGGCGTTGTGTTTTGTATTCCTGATTATACGCGGGCAATATCGCGTCTTATACGCAGATTCCACTATTATCAATATAACAATAATATTCTACAATTATTCCTCGCATTTTCTAGTATTTATTACAGTATTTATCAAGAGCACAGCAATAGCAAGTCGCTATAAACACCAGCAGTATCTCAGCACCTCTGAACGGCAAGGGTTTCAAACACATACCCAAAGTAAATTTATTTCGCCTTGCCACTTCTTCACGGGCCCAATCCACAGCACTGCAAGACGATAGACGAATATCTAGACAATGTCAGTAGTGACGGACGTGACAAAAGCACCAGAAACCGTCTCTGTTGCCGCAGAACCGAAATGCACGCGAGAAACGTGCCAGAACCCGGTCTCGTCGCTGCAGTGCCCGACGTGCTTGAAGTACGGCAAAAGCTCCTTTTTCTGCGGCCAGGACTGCTTCAAACAGTATGGATTGTTCTAATTCTAATAGTGTTGTTTAATACACGTACTGATATATCACACAATCTAGAGCCTGGCCGAAGCACAAGCTGGTCCACAAAGAACTGGCCACTCTGCAACCTCACGATCCGTTCCCGGACTACGCATACACCGGCTCCGTCCGGCCAGTCTACCCATTATCGCCCACGCGCGCAGTTCCAGCAAACGTGCCCTTACCAGACCACGCCAAAGACGGCATCCCGAAAGCCGAGCAGCGCCTCTTCCGCTCGACAAACGTCTACATCAACACGCCTGAGGAAATCCAGTGTCTCCGCGACGCCTGCGCGTTGGGCAGAAAAATCCTCGACGCAGCGGCAGCGATGCTGAAGCCCGGGATCACGTCCGACTCGATCGATGAGCTCGTGCACCGGATGACCGTCGAAGCCGGAGCGTATCCGTCGCCGCTGAATTACTACAATTTCCCCAAGAGCCTGTGTGTTTCCGTCAACGAGGTCATCTGCCACGGCATTCCCGACCAGAGAAAACTCGAGGACGGCGACATCGTCAACCTCGACATATCGCTCTACTACAAGGGCCACCACGCCGACCTCAACGAGACTTACTACATCGGCAAGGCGAAAGACGACCCAGACAGCGTGCGTCTCGTCGAAACCACCCGAGAAGCGCTCGACAAAGCCATCGCGATCGTCAAACCGGGCATGCCATTCCGAGAAATCGGCAACGTCATTGAGCACTTTGCTAAAGAAAACGGCTGCTCGACAATCCGCTCCTACTGCGGCCACGGAACCAATAAGCTCTTCCATTGCGCGCCAAATATCCCCCATTACGCAAAGAATAAGACGCCCGGAGTAGCCAAACCCGGCATGACCTTCACCATCGAGCCCATGCTGGCCCTCGGATCATGGAAGGACAAGACCTGGCCTGATAACTGGACCAGCGTGACTATAGACGGCAAGCGCAGCGCGCAGTTTGAGCATATGTTGCTCGTCACCGAGACCGGCTGTGAGGTTTTGACGGCTCGGTTACCAAGCTCGCCTGGTGGCCCAATTCCGCGGATTTGAAACGGTCTACTGAGTTTAAGATCTGAATAAAGAAAAAAATATTGCTGTCTAAGCAATCATATATGTCTCCGTATCTACTATACACCAATGCCATCGCCATCATAAAATCAGTTGTTATAATGTAGATATACACTCGCTATTTAATCCTCTTCTCGAATAAGAGCCACAATCATACTATAGAGGTAGAAGAAAAACATCAAAAGATGGAACCCAAGCTTTATAAAACTCTCCTTCTTGTGTTCGTTGAGCGTTCGGAATATCTCGGTGGCATCAAGTAAATGGTTGTTGTTAATGACCCTGGCTCCGTTAGTACCGGTTTGTTTATGAGAATGACTGACTTACTTGTTGACATTGTAGGCGATAAGTGGTAAGTTGAGCAGCAAAGCGATCCAGTATCCGTTTATTAAAAACAAAAACGTAAGGAATGCCTGAACACCGGCTTCAGGAAGAATGTACTGCCGACTGATTAGTGCATTGATCAAATCAAACATCGATAAAGACACGTACGGCATTGAGACGATTGCAAAGATCAAAGACGTTGATGTAATCTGCTGCTGGTTAGCCAATGCTCGGTCTACCAACCCCAAGCGCTGCATACCGCATTCTATCTCAACGTTAGCATTATAATTAAGGCATATGAACGATTGACTCACCCAAATCACTGTACATGATTGTGAAAAAGACCTGTAAAAACAAGTTCACGGCATTTAGAATGACCGCCAACAAATACAGCCTTCCCGATATCGTCAGCACTAACCATTGCAGTTTTTAAAAGACGACTGATACACACCAGGCTTCGCCGGACATTGCGAGTTCTTTAGGTTATAGAATGAAGACCTATCGATAGCAAACGAACTGAACCGAAGAACAGCTGCTGCCCGTATAAACCGCAATGCAGCTGCAAAAGACAGCAGCCCAGCAATACGCAATCCCACAGGCACCAGCAGTTCCAGCGATATCAGTTTCGTTTTGAGAGTTAGCAACTGCGTGTTTTTGAACATCCGCAAGTGCCCGGCCGGCCGCGCCACGACGCACTCGCTCAGACTACAAACACATACCAGAGAGTTCCCAAATCTATCAATGGGCAAATACACGGCAGACCCTCGGGAAACCACAGAAGAAGACGAGGACAGGAGCGGGTTCGAGAAGCGGTCGATAGTGGAATTGGAGAGAACCGGCGGTGATTGAGCCAGCCTCGTGCGTGCCCGGGATCACTGCGGTGCGTGTTTGCAATCACAGCGGTTTTAGGTGGTTTGTTTGCATATTTCCACTGCGCAGCCGGACGGACAATGGCGCCGCTTTTGTCCCTGGATATTCCCAAGCGCGCGACTGTATGTGCTGTGGTGTAGCATATTACTTGTGCATCTGTGTATTTGTGCTAACAGCGTCCAGATCTTCAGCTGCGCCGCCGCGCTCGCCGTCGTCTACGGAGTCTACACCTATGTCCTCACTGATCCAGCGCCGTCCCGCCCGCGCAACCGACAGTCCAGGTCTCCGCCGCGAGACGCGACGCAGCTCGACGCGTCTGCAGCGGCAGCGGTGACAGTCAATGGCGAGGAAGCGGCCGCGCACGAGTACCCCGGCGAGGTCGAGGACATGATCTCGGCTCTCTATCGACACGGCTTCGAAGGAGGGAATTCTGATACCGACCATACTATGCGGTTGTTAAACCTGATTGGCTCTGAATATCGTCACAAAATGGCATACGTGCATCGTGGAATCAGCTGCAACTCGTGCCGAGCCAATCCGATCAAAGGCCTTCGCTACAGATGCACGCAATGCGCCGACGTCGACCTGTGCGAGAAGTGCGAGGCCGCCGATACCCACATCCGAACACACATCCTCTACAAGATCAAGATCCCAATCCCGGTACTCTACAACCCGGACTGGACCAAAAAGGCTTGCTATCCCGGAAAACCGGCGCTGTTTGCGAAATTAGCAAAGATGCTGAGTCCGGAAGATATAGACACGTATTTCAGACTGACCCACTGTGAGTTTTCCTCAATCTATTTCATTAGAAATGACAAAAAGATTAACCAAACCCCCCCACTGTCCAGTCAATCGCGAAGAAATCAGCGCGCTATACGAGCAGTTTAAAACTCTTTGCGTGCTAGAATACATGGAAGAAGGGTCGACGAAATCGCAAGGCGGTCTCAACAAAGCGGCTTTCAAAAGACTTACTTCCCGGCTAGGATCGACGCCCAACATCGTGACTGATCGAATATTCTTCATGTTTGACGCCGACAATAACGGCGTCGTCGGCTTTTCAGAATACATCCAAGTCATGTCGGCGCTTACCAAGGGATCAAAGAAAGAGCGTCTGCGGTGCGCATTCAGAGCCTACGATATCGATCAAGATGGGTACGTCAGTAAGATGAATCTCATGGATATGTTTGCTGGGTACTTTGACTTGTCGAATAATCTTGTTGCATTCATGCTTCAATCCGCAGAAGAAGACATTGTCGACTGGGATATCGTTCAAGAACAGCATTCGCTGTCATCAGTCTTTGGATCGCAAATCCCATCGCTTATGGACATGCCGCTTCGTGAGATTCCAGAAAAAGACCATGAAGCCGAATGGAGTTTGGAAAGAGGATTCGGCGAGGAACCAGTGGGGCCCTTGAACGATACCGAATACGACGCCGAATTGAAGCGGATCACAATGAGCGCGATCGAGAAATTAGTTTCCGAGATCTTCGTCGCTGCTGAGCCGAACGATCCTCAAAGGGGACTCACATGGGATGAATTCAGTTCGGTTGCTCTGGAAAAGGCAAAGGGCATATATCTTGGGATTCTTACGTGCTGGTTAGACTCTGCTGCCATCTGATTGTAGCGAAAAAATAAGTAAATAGCAATTATTCAAAAACGCCAGCAAATGACCTATTCTTACATAGCAACCTATAATACATCACTCCGATCCATCCGATCCAACCTCTGCTTCACTTTCTCGGTAATCGTCCTCATAGCTCAGCACACGACTCCGCATTTCCTTGTCGGTAACTGTAAACTCCAAAGCCTCTGTAGCCTCTTTAATCAGGTAGTCTGTAGAGCTAATACACTTGCTAATCGACGAATTCAACGCCAGCGTAGTCGAAAATAGCTCTTGCTCGTTTTTCATCATATCCGTCAACATCGACTTCTTTTTCGCTTTCGGATGAATTGTTTCGTCATCATTTTCTTCAGTCTCTTCTTCACTATCTGCTTCCGACACCGAAAGCTCAGAAATATCAACCGCAGTACTTCCATTGCGTTGAATCCAGCGCTTGAGCGCCCGAAGTTCTCGACTTTGCGTCCGCATCTCTTTTTCCAGTGTTCGGTTTATTGACAATAAAGACGTGTTTGAAATCTCCAGGTCAAGCACTTTGCGGTTAATTCGTGCCGCGTCCGTGGCTTCGCTAATTTTAACTTCCTCGCCGTCACTTTCTTCGTCTGAAGAAGAGGTTTGCTCATCAGAGCTAGATCGATATTGCAGTGCTTTCTGTAGGCTAGTATGGGCGGTAATAGTATCTTTATCGTCCAGCTCGTCAATTGCGCCGCCTGAAAACGCAGAAGACGCGCTCGAGGCAGATAATGTTGGACTTCCGACCGGATAGAACTGTAATGAATGCGGAGTAGATGTCGACACTGACGAAGCAGAATTCAATCGACGCGGAGACAGCACTTCTTCATCGCCGTTTGCGTATACGAATACTGAAGTCGGCGGAGGAAATGAAGCAGGTTTCGATTGCGTGGCCGCTGTCTTGAGAGAAGAGACTGATTTGCGAGTAGTTGGAAGTGGTCTTGTGCTGGGCGTAGCCGCCACCGAGGCAGTCGGCCGTAACCGGGTCGTAGACTTCGTACTGAGATTTGAGAGCGTAGACGCTGTCCTGGCCGACGACGGACGCGCAGGAACAGTATTTGGCGTTGGCGTTGCCGGAGACTGCGCCTGCTTGGATGCGTAGAATATCTTTTTCCCTGCGCCAGCGGCTGTTGACGACGGCGTAGACGCCTGCTTGGACGGCGCCGCCAGTCGCGGTGATCTAGTGGTCACAGTCGATGGCAAGTACGAAAGCGTAGTGTGCGAAGCAGGCTTCTCGGCTGGCGACGGGGCAAGAACGGGCCGTGAAGGCTGTCGAAGGAGCCGATTCGATGGCTGCGCAGCCGGCTGGCGCCGCGCTGAGCCCAAACGCGGAGTGCCCGCAGACGACGACGCCGACGACGACGACGGTGAACCCAGGCCCATGGAGTTATTACTGTGCAATCAGCAGCAGTTCATGGCGCGTCTCGGGACTGTGGTGAATAGTAAACAAACGAACTGCGTACCCTGGAGACGGCCCGGGATTGCGACCCAGAACAAGCCGGGCGGATTGTCTATAAAACTGAGAAAAAGCTCTTTGTCTGGTCGAGAAATATGCTGCTCTGGCATTGCTTTGCAGTTGTGCTGTTTGATTATGGCAGACATATAATTGCACGGTGGATGCTGTTATCTGGCTGCGTCTGTTTAGTTACAGCGCAGTCAGACATTTGATAGAGGAATGCGCAGAAAGAAGAGGTTATTACTGGGCGCCTGGTAAGGACGTGGAATTCTCTTCGTTTGATTTACTGGGAATCAGTCCGACCTAAATGTATGCTTATATCTTGTTTGCTGGTCTGTCTTTGCCTGTCGGCAGTCGTGTCATTGTGCTGGAGGCGGTAGTTCTGTGGTTGGGCGCCGAGAGAGACGTATGGCTTGCAATGTGCTGATTACGTGGTGACCAGCGTAGCTTTTTAAATACAATACCTTGTAAATATGATTACCTCAACACCGTATCGACATGCCATTAAGCAATTAAAATACTGCAGCGCCAGAAAAGCCTTATCTAATATCGCGATAAGCAAGTGTCCCAACCTCGTCAACACGCGCCCTCACCAGCTCTCCACCGCACGCTACAGCCCAATATGCTGCGGATCTCTCAGTGTAATTCGCTTCCAAGAGCAGCTCTTCTCTGCTCTCGGGGCCTTGCTTCGTCCAGGCTGGCTTCGCAGAAAGACGCGCACAGCCATTCCCACGACACCGCTCACTCGCACTCGCACTCGCATGTCCACGCCCCGACGTCCATATTCCACACGCACACGCACACCCACGACCCGACTCTCCTGATCTCGAAGGACAAGACAGATCCCGCCGTGCGCATCACCCGCATCGGCCTGCTCGTCAACCTCGGCATGGCAATCACAAAGGGCGCGGGAGGCTACGTCTTCAACTCAAAGTCCCTGATGGCCGACGCCGTCCACGCGCTCTCCGACCTGCTCTCCGACTTCCTCACTCTCGCGACCGTCCGCGTCGCGCTTCGCAAACCCTCAACTACTTTTCCGAACGGGTACGGGAAAATCGAGGCGCTGGGCTCGCTGGGTGTGTCGGCCATGCTCGTGATAGCCGGCCTCGGCATCGGCCTCAACGGGGCCGAATCGCTATATGCGCACGCGTTCGAAGTCGCTGATACGGCTGCTCTCGTCGCCTCCGATGCGCAGGCTCACGCCGGCGGCGCCCTGCACTCGCTGTTCTCTCATTCGCATTCTCACGATGGTCCGCCTGATCTTAACGCGGCATGGCTGGCCGGTGGCTCCATCATCATCAAGGAATGGCTTTTCCAAAAGACCATGAAAATAGCCAAAGAGCGCCAATCAACCGTCCTGGCTGCGAACGCCTGGCACCACCGCGTCGATTGCTTGACTTCGATAGTCGCCATCGTCGCCATCACCGGATCACATTTCTTTCACCTAGACTGGCTCGATCCCGCTGGCGGAATCCTTGTCTCGACAGCTATCTTACAGGCCGGATATAGTTCTGGAAAACAAGCCTTGCTAGAACTGGCTGACTACGAAATGCCAGCCGAGCAACTCCAGCAGGTCAAAGATGCCGCCTATACCTTCGCCTCGCTACCGACTTCATCTACAATCTCCGTCGAAATCATCAATGTCCGCGGAACAAAAGCCGGGCCCGTACTCAGCGCTACCGTCGACATTCGTCTATCGTCTACACAGTCTTCCTCAATCACACTTGCTCAGGCAAACCAAATCGCAAACGACATCAAACGTGCAATCGCCAAAGACGTGCCGAGTATTAGATCGGTGGTTGTCCGCACATTCGACAAAGACGAAACGGATACCAGCGATTGGATAGAACTTGATCAACAACTTTGATAAAAATCCACTACTTAATAATACAAAAAGAAAAAAAAAAGTAATTTCTATCCTATACTTACAAAGTTCCCATAAATGCTCCTCCGGCTAAACATAGATTCCGACTAGTGAAATGAACTTTGTACACCGGCGTCTTCTTGGTCATGAACGCAGCCATATGATCTGCCGATGTCACTGCCTGCCTCGAAGCTCCCGACGCATCACCGGCCTGTCCCGTGCTCGTGCCCGCGCTGTCATCCACGGCATCGCCTCCTGGCGCGACAACAGACGTCGTGCTCATAGGCGCGCTACTGCCCCCCTTAACGTCCCATACCCTCACCGAACAATCAGATCCAGAACTAACCAAAACAGACCCTTCTCTCGAAAACGAGAGGGAGTAAATCGACGACCCTTTCTCGTGCCCATGCATCGCTTTAATCTTCTTTCCCGATCCTAGATCCCAAAGCATAATAACCCCATCGTCAGCCGCGGACGCTAGTGTTTTACCGTCCGGCGACATCGAAATCGCCGATACTGGCGCGGTATGCGAAATCATGATTCGGACTGGAGTCCCCTTTGCCACATCCCACATCCGACACGTCTTGTCGCTCGATCCAGTCAACACATATGTAGAGTTCGGATGGAAAGTAACACAGTCAACGTCGCTTATATGTCCCGCAAATATTCTTAACGGATAGATATGATCACAAGACCATAACCGCGCTGTCTGATCATGCGACGCGGTCGCAAAATAATGTCCAACTGGACTGAAAGCAACATCCCAAACCGGATGACTATGTCCTTTGTAGGACACAAGGGCAGTGTACGTATCCATCGACCAGAGCCTTGCTGATCTGTCCTCTGAGCACGATAGCAGATATTTCCCATCCGGACTGAACGAGGTGCCGTAAACTGGACCGGCATGCCCAACTAATCGCTGACTGGTTTGCGGTTGTGACCCTTTTACCGCGCTCTGAAGCTTCTCGCCTTTCAGACTCCACACTTTAATAAAACTCTCGGAGAATCCACCGGCAACCAAAGTCGAGTCATTCGAAAATTCCAAACAGTTTAGGCCATCATATGTGTTGTGAAATGTATACATACAAACACTTGGCAACGAAGCTTCCGTGGGACCGATTTTGAGCCGACTCCGCGCATCTTTTACCGCAGCTACTTCAAACTCGACATCCACTCCGCGGTACTGAGGCAAGGGCAATACTTCTCTGACTGGCGAATCCTCTGCCTGGTTCATTTCCTGGAACTCTTGCACAAGTGTCTTTGTAGCTTCGATCCCGGCAATTCCATTATTACTATGTTCCGTGTCGTCTTCCCTTTTCAATCTTAACTCAACCTCCTTGGCCATTCGATCATCCAACGGTAAACGACCAAGTCTAACAGGCTGTGCGTTGAATCTATTTTCTTGTCCAGTAGAGTGCCCGGGGATCCCCTCATCCGGTCCAATCGACTGACTGTAATCGTTGTACTTGTCAGGTCTCGACGGCGTGACATTGGTCTCAATGTACTGATTGATCAAACGAATAATAATCGGACCTCCGCTAGTCTCATTCTCGTCTAGAAAGTGAAGCAGCAAATCGAATGTCGTCCGGGACATATTCAGCCTGTATTTATGTTGCCGGTATAGCTTCGCCGTCTCATTTTCCGATAAATGCTCAGGTAAAGTGATTCCCGATATTAATTGCAGATCGTAGCCGTGAAGCACAGAGTGATCTGAAGAGTAAGTATCGAAGAATTTGCGGGCTAGTGATGTAGCTGGTGAATTTGAGTCTGGCTTTTGAATGAGGTAGAAAAATGTGTGCACAAATACTGGGAATAGGAGTTTGCGTAGTTCGGGCTAGTGATTGTTAGACTCTCTAATCCAACTGGTAGATTAGTTAAAACAGAAATACCTGGAAAATATCCAACGAAGTCTCGATCCAGTCTCTTAAGGACTTGTACGCGCGGATAAATAGATTCGGATCATCAGTGCTGCTCTTCAACAATGTATCGCCCTTGTTAGGACCATTGCTGCCAGTGCGACTAGCCATAGGCGTGCTCGATGGCACCGGGGATCCCGGAGTGGAGCCGACCGGAGTCCTAGTGGCACTCTCGATTCGCAGCATCTGCTCGGTCTTTGAGTATCCTTTCTTGTTGAGGTACTCGAGCACGATGCGGTTGAGATCCGCCGCCGAGTACTGCGTTGGCGGCGGCGGCGTCGGTGCCGCTGGCGCTCCTGCACCAACAGGCTGCTGGGGATTGCTCATGACGGGCGTCGACGAAGGTGCAGAGGCAGCCGGAGTGGAAGGGGTCGAAGTCGGATAGGAAGCAGATTGCTGCTGTGGAGTCTGAGAAGGGCCGCCCGGAGCGGAAGTGAAGGGCGGCTTTGGAGGCATCAACAGAACAAGGCCCAAAAAGAAGCAGTGTCCTGTATAAAACTCAGCAGATTACAAAGTAATTGAACGAGAACGAAGACCGCGGAAGAGAGCTGATGGCTTGCCTGCGAAAGGGCTACAAAGGTTGTTGTTCGTGATCGCTGACCAGAGCCAAAATGCGGTTTTAGAAAACGCCGTTCCAATTTTGCATTTTCAAAAAGCAGCGTTTGGTGCGGCTTACAGCGACGCACGTGCGCCAGAAGAAACGTCATCGTCTTTCTGCTCGTGTGAAAGCAAGGCTGGTGCGGGTTTGCTGAGAAGAGCGCGTCCTGCTGCGGAATCTGCTGTTATTCGTCGACTCGTCGCAATGTCGGACTCGTCTCCTGAAATCTACGCTTCTGATCCTCGCAGCTCGATCTCGCGGCGGACCTCGTCGTCCTCTTCACGCTCGTCGAACCTCGACGGCGTCGAAACACCAAGCGGCGCAGAGGTGCCGATAGACCGCCTCTCTGTGCTGGACATCCTCGACAACCTCGCTCTGACGACCAAAATCAACCAGTTCAACCACTCTGTGCGCAAGACCGGCGGCGAAATCAAGGGCATAGCGCTCCGCTCTCGAGACCGTGTGTTCCGCGCCAGGGAAGAGGATATCGAGCGCTTGAAGTTGAGGGTGTTGAACACTATCAACAAGTGGGAAACCAAGTGGGAAGACGCCAGGATCGTCAGCCAGCGCGAGAAGTTTGCCTTTGTCTACGGCCTGGGCAACGTTTTTGTTGCCGGATTGCTGTTGGGCGGCCACCCGGAGTGGTTCCACGTCCTTTACTCTGTCCAGATGGTGTATCTCATGCCGATACGGATCTACAGCTACAGAAAGAGAGCTTACCAGTACTTTCTGGCCGATCTGTGCTATTTCGTCAACTTGTTATTGCTTGTCTGGCTCTGGATCTTACCGGGCTCGCGCCGGCTCTTTCTCTCTTGCTACTGCCTGTCGTACGGCACTCTGGCATGGGCAGTCATCACCTGGCGCAACTCTCTTGTTTTGCACAGCGTGGACAAGACAACTAGCACGTTCATTCACATCCTGCCCCCGGTTGTTCTCCACTGTATAACTTTCCGGCTAGATCCAGAATACAAAAAGACCCGTTTTGGAGGCGCCGCCGGCTTGGAAACTCTTAATCTCATAGAAGGCGTGGGCTGGGCCAGCTTCTGGTATGCAATATGGCAGACCCTATATCATATCTTTATTACTGTTAGGCGAAAGGAGAAGATCAAAGCCGGTCATTTGACTAGCTTTGAATGGCTCAGAAGAAGGTACCGTCATTCATTAGTTCATTTTGTGTTGAAAATTATTCTGACATTCTTTTTAAATAGTTATAAAGATACAAAGCTCGGAAAGTTCGTCAACGGGCTGCCTGAACCACTTCCAGTCTTTGCATTCATGTTGATTCAATTTGGTTATCAGCTTTTGACTATGCTTCCATGCCCGATCTGGTACAGCAGTAAATATCTGTCTGCGACCTTTGTCTTTACGATTTTCATGATTGCCGCGTACAACGGTGCGACATATTACATTGATGTCTTTGGACGACGATTCCAGAAAGAACTTGTCAAATTGCAGGAAGAGGTTGCTACTTGGCATAACTCGTCGACCCCGCCTAGTCCTCTTACCAATGCCGAGTCTCCTACTAGTGCCAGGAATGGAACTATTGACAGCGATGTGGTCGCCATGGCATTGAATGACATCCCTTCGCGGTCAGAGTCTGTGACTGTAACCACGGAAATCAAATCGACCGTCACTGCTTCAGAGCCAAAGAAGGATAAATGATAAACTCTGCTGAGATCCACTTTGCTAGGAAAGTATGTGGGAGTGTACAGAAGGCGCAAGGCGTTATGTTTTATTAATGATATTGATTCGAAAATATATCTCATGTCTTCTTCTTCTTCTTGATGCCATCTATGTATTCACGATATATTTTCTCTTTTTCGCGATCTGATAATCTTGAGCTTTTGAATCCTGCTTCTTTTCGATACTTTCGCTTAAATTCGGCGTAGTATAATTTCGGGGTGGCGAATTGTCGAACAAATTCTGAAAATAGTTCTTCCGGCTGGGAATAGTTAGTGCATGTATAATAAGAGATATATGATTCTGACATACGGTAAGTTTTGGCTCAGCAGCCTTTTGTTCTTTGAGTTCAGCAATTCTATCTTTTGCCCAATCTTGAAATACGGCAACGCGCTCACTTGACGTCCGTAAAAGTGTATATCTCTCATCGTCGACAAGTTTGCCAAGTTCCTTGTCCCAAGGCGAGTAAGGATTGACATCTAACTCAAGCAACATCTGTTTAAATTGAGCAACTTTTTCTTCGTATGGCATATCCTCCTCTTCAGAATCATCGTTCTCGGCCATCATCGCTTGAATTTGCCATTCGATGTCGTCCTCATTAAATTCAGCGGGTCCATCTTGGTCATTATTGGCGTCACTGTCGGCGTCCGAGTCGTCTTCGCTTGAACTATTATCTTCATTGTCGGATGATCCGGAGTCACTTCCAGATGACTCTTCATCTGATGGAGTTCTATTTCTTTGCCGGATAATCCCAGTGCTGACCGACACACTTTCCGGTTCGACTAAATCGCTTTCGTCAAAGTCGTCCTCAGGAGGAATCATATATTCCACCTCGTCTTCCGCACTTGCACTTTCGACCGCATTCTTTGCCTCGGTGTCCACTCGTCTCGATCCGTCTCTGGGATTTTTCAATCCTCGACATCGAGCAATCAGCATAATGATCTCGTCCTTGGGAATCTGATCTAAGGCATCCTGAACTTCAGGAGGCGGCATCCATAATGACGTCCTGTCCTCCTTGTTGTACACAAACGGTCTTCCCAGATTCGTCACTACTAAAGTCCACGGTTCGAGTGGAAGAGGACGCTCCAACTTTGATATTTCTTTCTTTTTAGGCTTGCGTTCGTTTCGTTGTCTTGCAGCTGTGTATCCTGGAGTATACGCAGCTGCCCAAGCAGCTTGTTCACGCGACTGCGATCTCGACTCTTGCGACTTTTTCGGCTGCTGGATTGCTGTATCCGTGGGTGATTTCTCGGATTCGGCAGGTGCAGATTCGTTTGAAATTGCTGCTTTTGGGCGTTCGTAAGACGATTCCTTTGTTGCTTTGTTGTAATAGTAGTAGTGGCCGGACGGAGCTACGTGCTGCGTCCATCCTGGCGGTAAGGGATCAGACGACATCAGCGATGTATCCTCAGTAACAGCACTAAATTAAATAGAAGAACGACATATATAGTAAGATGTAGAATAGAATCGAGTCAGAGAAGTGTTTTGAAATTTCAGGGGTGACATGAGACCCGGAATAGCTGCCAGAGATTGAGCCGTGATCTAAAGACGGGCTCGTCAAGTCATCCACACTGCCCATCAGCCGTGTCTCGTTTGCTTTATCTACGCATAGTTCCCTGCATATCCATTGCACAGACTTGACATACATCAAAAATGAGCAGACGTTATGATAGTCGCACGACGATCTTCTCGCCCGAGGGCAGATTGTATCAGGTACGATTGATCCGCTACGGAATCATCCTTCCACCGCGATCCATCGCGGTCTTCGTCACCAGCAGCAAGCTAACGTGAGCTTAATATAACAGGTAGAATATGCGTTGGAAGCAATCTCCCATGCAGGCACTTCTATTGGAATATTGGCAAAGGATGGAATTGTCCTAGCTGCGGAGCGGAAAGTCACATCGAAATTGCTCGAGCAAGATACATCAGCAGAGAAACTTTACACAATCAACGGGTATGTTGTAAACATGTATTTCAGCTTGGTCAGGTTCTAATACGAAATACAGCAATATGATTTGTGCCGTCGCTGGACTGAATTCAGATGCCGGCATTCTTGTTAATTACGCACGCGTGTACTCGCAAGACTACCTCAAGCTTTACAATGAAGACATATCATGCGAGCAGCTGGTCCGGAGAGTGTGCGATCTCAAGCAAGGATATACACAGCATGGAGGTATGTTTAAACGTGGTTGATATAATCGACAGTATATCTGATTTTGGTGATCACTTAGGTCTGCGTCCGTTCGGTGTTTCTTTCATCTACGCTGGCTGGGATCCCCTTTACGAATTCCAGCTCTACCAATCCAATCCTTCTGGCAACTACGGAGGCTGGAAAGCGACTTCCGTCGGAGCCAACAATGCCACTGCACAGACTTTACTGAAGCAAGATTATAAAGACGACTGCACTCTCCAAGAAGCAGGCGAGCTTGCAATGAAAGTTCTTAGCAAGACAATGGATGCCACCACTCTTACGAGCGAGAAAGTGGAATTTGCCACAGTCGGAAAAGACAAAGACGGAAAGGTTTACTGCCATTTGTGGAAGCCGGCAGAGATTGACTTGCTCCTGAAGAAGTTTGGGCTCGCCAAGAAAGTCGAAGACGAAGACGATGAGTAAAATAGTTTAGATTTGGCAACTAATCTAATTCATTGTACAAACGATCCTGACGTATTTTATCAACACCACAACACCCGAAAACAGCCCGAACCAACCAATTCCACCCAGCAAAACTCCATCAATCAATCCAAAACTTCTCACAATCAAATTTCACGCTAGCAATATCTGCCGTGACTAGCAAATCTTCAAAATACACTTAATGAGCCATAGCTTGCTTCTGACTTTGCGAACCGCTCAAAAAACATGCGTAATCGATAAACTTTAGCTCTCGTAGGAGCCTCAGACTCTTTCCACTCTCTCGCGCTATCTGTGCCGCCAAATTTACTCTGCACGCTGCCGTTATCTCGCATGGGATTGAATCGCGCAACCAAATCACGAACACTCTTCTGCGTCTCCTTTTTCGACAATGAGGCCTTTTGAAAAACATTCTTGAACCTGATCCACACTCTTCCTTTCAATTGCCGCTCCAGCATATTCTTGACTTTTTCGCGTTCAAGGTTCTTACACCGCTGAGCGAGTACAGGCGACACCCGCGCATCCGTAGCTGGGTACACACCACGCTGAATAAGCTCTTCCAAATGCGGTCGTAAGGCCAGTTTTCGACGAAGCGAATTCCGCGCTAGAGAAATCTTCAACGGGGTTGCACTAACATGAACGCGATGTGCCAGACGGTGAGGTAACAGCAAGATATGACGCGCAAGCAGTTCGTTTTCTGTTGGGCGAATTATGAGACGGACCCGTAAAATAGAAGGATTATACACATGCAGTCGTAAGTGATGCAGATATAAATCCTGGGCAGCTAGTCGTAAACGCCAGCACGAACGCGAGATAGCGAGTAAATCAGGGATATCAAGGCTTAGTAAAATCGAAGTCAAGAGCTCGTCCGGAAGCAGCTGAAAACTCCCAGAAGCAGCTTTTAAAGTTTTCAGCGTATGCTGACGCATACTTTCCCTATGTATCAAAACACTGTATATTTCAAGTTCATAGATGGGATAAGTATATCAATTCAGTTCGTGGTGTGAGACTGATGAGCCAAGCGTGACTGATTAGCCGAATCCGTAGATCAAAACTCCCAGCTGACACCATTCCCACTTGGGGTCACGTGCTGCTTGCTGAGATCATCCGATGTGGAAAAAAGGAATTTGACTGTCTTGAGAAACACAGATTATAAAATGTTTGGATGCTTCAAAATCAATCCCATTAGAGCTTTTAATCCAAATTAAACATATAGGCAGATTACGGAAGCCGGCTGTTTCATCGCGCTACATCCAGGTACCCTCTGCCAATCCAAAATATCCTCTTTCAGGAATATCTTTCAGTGTAGCAACAAGTTGCCCATCGACTCCTGCACTCGACACTGTCGTACCCCACCAGTTTAGTACCGTCGTCCGGTATTGCAATGAAAGAAAAATGATGACTCCGCTAAATGCTACGCCTGCAGTCAACGCGGACGAAATGATGTAGTTATACGTTGCCCACCAAAGTAAATATCTCCGACGGATGTAATACATAAACCCAAGCGAAAAATAGAATCCCGTAGTGTAATACGTTAGATTATATCCAGACCCAACTCTTTCTATGCCCGCGAGTATCAAAATTGGATGCAGGCAGCGAATTCTACTCATAAACCTCTTTCTGAACCACCAGCACGGCACCGACGCCAGAGTGCCAATCAAAAAGGCGTACCTAAGCGCAGGGTATAGTTGATCAAGTGCACGACGAGGACCAATAATACCCAACATCAACGACTCTGAGTAAATCGTATGTTGACCTGTGCATGTAAACCTCGCCGCTTGCTTATAACTGCAGAAATTATCAAATTTATCAAGAATCAGGATCGTGGCAGCCGTAACACTAACTTGAATCAATGTAGCGTAAACCTGCGCCCTAAAAACTGCCCGAGGCGGTAGCTTGGCGTACATCCCCATTTTCATATCTCCGAGATACGTTTCACCCTGAAGGTCAATCGCAAGGCCGAAAATACGACATAGCACACTTGCAACCCCGTTACCTGGTGCCATGTATCCGGACAGAATAACACTCACTGAAGAAAAAGAGATTGGTAACCCAGTCGAAGCGTACAAAACCATTGTAGGAATCATCAACACCATCGAAATTAACATGATAATAATAATAACCCAGACAGGAGTATTGGTGGGGAAACTGGTAATCCCAATGACTGTCATTATGAACGCGATTGCGAGTATAATTAGAAACCACCAATCCGGGACCTCTTTGTATTGTCTCATCATCAATGAGATCGGGTCGTTGTACCCGTCAAAGTTGGAAAGCTTCCGGTTTTTCAGACCCTGCCAGAATCCCACCCCCGCCTCTTTGATAACCTTCCACTCATTTAATAGAACGTAGCAAAACGCAAATGTCAGCATACAATATGTTGCTCCAGTGGCGACTAAATTCCCAGCCGTAAAATAGGGAGGGGAATAAGCAGCATATAAATCTTCTCGTAGCTTGCCCTTAACAATGACGCGACTGATATTATATGACGTTCCGAATCGGTCGTACACCGTGCTTATATTTGGAGGCATGTAAGCAGTGAATTTGTAATTTGAATAAAACAGTCCCAAAACAATCAAAGACCCAATGACTGTACCCCCATATAGATTGGCAATCGAAAAGAAAGGTAGCACAAGGGGAGTAGATGTGTTGACAACCGCCCAGTCAAAAGTAGGCCAAGGATTGAACCCAAGACCGATTTTTGATCCGGTAACAAAAGCCAAACTCTTGTTCTGCGGAGCAATCCAAGTCATCCAATTGAAGGTTGACAGCGCAGTAAACAAGTAGTCCGGAATCCAAAAATAAACAAATGTTACGGCACCGAGGAGCCAGAACAACTTGTATTTACTGATAGTCCAGCCGTTGATATTCCTTTTGGTTTCACTAGCCAGTAAGGTACGGTTAAGCTGTAAAGTTGGAAGAACAGTGGGCCAGACAGAGCGTGCCGGATATACTATTGTTAATTAGCAAAGATCGATTTGCTCATTGTCATAAACCATACCTGCCCATCGACGTAACAGTCCCGCTAGACCAAATCCAAAGAATTCTAATGTCAGATTAGCAGCAAATCATTATATCCCCAGCGATGAATACATACGAACGGCAAAAGACATGACCCAAATAAAATCATACCTTATCCAAGAAAGCCCATAAAACATATTGAGCTTTAAAATAGGTACATTGAACACAAAGTAGGCATAATGTGAAAGATTCGCCATGACTGTTGTCAACATTTGCTCTTTATAAGTCCATGGACCAGGATTCAAAGTAAATCTGTATCCAAGCAAGGAAAATTTGCGCTTAGGCATTATCCGAGCAAAAATGAGGCCGGTAGGATACACTAAGGTCTGCACAACCTGCGAACTCAGGTTTAGCTTCGGCTGCCGGTAAATAAACAGCTGATTGACGAATGCCGCTCCAGCGACCCAAATCGCGCCAATGATATATGCACGCAAAGTCTCACAATGCATGTCAGGATCATCTATGGGGCTGCAGACCGACCGAACTTCGGGATATGGAGAGTAAAATTTGATCATAGACGCTTCAAGTTTCAGATCAATCTCATAGAGATTACGACTGAGACCGTAGGCCTCTTCGCCCAGAAGAAGAAGCTGGATCCTCGTCAACGATTCTTGTGGGTAATTAATATCATCCAAGTGCTCTTCAAGTGCGTTTTCCAGCACTTCAAGCGACTCTTCAATGGATAGTTTGACTGTTTTTTCGACAAGGTAATCAAAGTCCTCACCAAGAAGATCTTTCAGGTCCGGCAGAAGACAAAGTCGAGATCTTATCGTCTCGATAACATCAGTCGTCAACTCTGACGCATTCTCAAAAGCGGAGAATTTCTCAAAGCAGCTAGAGTCGACTGTGGAACTAGACTGCTCATTGCCTATACCAAGTTGCTTCTCGTAGGTCTCCATGTTAGTCAAGAAACAATGGGAATCTAGCCACCAAAACAGAACAAGGTGCCAGCAACAGTATGCAGTAAATCAATCGCGTATTATAATTTACTAGCCCGCTCCATAGTTAGACGCAGCCCGGCCAGTGCCGTCGGAATAGTATGAGAGATAATCGAGCAATTTAATTAGTAGGCGCGCTACATTTTCCCCAACAAGGATCTAGACCGGTGGCCTCCGGAATAGTGGATGAAACTATTTCAAAATTCCCAATAATCAATCATATCTGGTATAATCTAACGGGTTCTATAATACTACCGCGAAGACGGAATGATCAAACTAGTATTAGAAGATGAAAGCGGTCTACAGAAACGCGCTAACTTTAGCCTCCAAAACGGCTGGATTTTTTTGTGCGGCTTGTTCCAAAGGCAGCCGTTAATAAACAACTCAGTTTTTAGTTCGGAATTGAGCTTCCATTCTACTTGACTTGGACCAAGAATTGCAAACAATTTTGACCAGTAAACTCCATCTGGATGTGTTCCGCATTGGTTCCGAATGAGTTTTAACGGACGAGAAACGCCGCTTGAAGAACTTGTTATCAGACGCCTATAACGAGATGTTGTACTTAATGTTAATATTTGTATTAAGAAGGTTAATCCATCAGATAATCAAACAAGGGAAGCAGTTACAAAATGACCGCGCAGCTAGTATTTGCCGCAATGAGATAATATAAAATGCCTCGTGGCAGATACTCGTCGCTAATTTGCTCTGTATTCAGCTCCACGCTCACTACCAACACATTTACTAGCTAAATTGGAGCATCTAGACCACCAGATAACTTCGAGGGCTCTTGGCTCATGTTAGTATTGCTTTAGCCTTAATGTATATCTCTCAATCGCTGATCTTATCGCATTCTCCCACAAGACATTTCAATTTCCGAGTCAATCATAATTTTTAAGCGCTCAAAATGCACCAAAGTCCTTCATAAGAGCCAGTTGGCGAGACCTTCCTGATAAAAAAATAATAAAGTTGCCCAGCACATCCTCCTTTACCACGGCAGCTTACTACTGGAACTGATTCAAATCAGCAAAGTCGATGCTCTACAAACCATCACCGATTTCGATCAATCTCGGTATGGCAATTCAACTTGCATGTCAGTTCGAAAGTGAGTAGTAGAACATAAAAGACCATAAGATCAGTCAAACGTTTATCGATTGACAGAGCAAAAGCTGCTGAAGCAGGGTTCTGAATTTGACCAGTACCTTTTAGTCATTTCCATCTATGAGCTGTCCAGAGAAGTTCACCTGTAGTTCTGGGCTATTAATAAATCTGCGCGTAAAGCATTAAGCATCACTTATAGATTTTTTCAGCAGTAGCATATTGTAGCAAATCATCATTATAGTACGAGTAAGTATAAAGACATGCTTTTTGTGCTTCTGATGGACGATCTTACTGGAGTAAACATTATATAAGTTTTCTGGATGATATCGCGCAGCGCTAACAGTAATTATCCTCGCTTTAATTCAATGAACTGCCCAAAACTTTTCAGAAGAGGTTAGAACACAGGATGCGGGCATGAACCCAAAAGCTTTGCAAGCTACGCAGCGCGGGGCTTACTCGATTGCGGAAAACTTAGGTTAGACGAGGCCACACTTAGATGCTCATTGACTAACGTGCGGCTCACGCTGATCTATAGCAGAGCTTAATCCGCTCTGAATTGAAACCCTATAAGAGCAGCCAAAGCAAGACTAACAGGCGACGTCATCAGCAAGCCATCACACAGAAATGAAAAGACTGATCCTACGACGCCTAAGTAATCAAACCCATGTATTTAGCGCTTTGCCACTATATCAGCCTTGAGAGGGCCAACGTAGGCCGTTTTAGTGACAGACTGATCCTGAATAGCGGGCGGGAATGGATGGGCGTAGGGCGGCCGGCAGATGGCGTCAACGCTATTGCCAGGCTGTAAAGGTCTGCGCGCCACATTACGCCACAACTATCTTGCCGTGGAGAGCGCTGGGGGGTTATTAGAAGAAGCAGGAGCCAACGATTTGGACGCTTTTCTATCTGCCGAAAGTAGTTGAAATAAGTTAATTGGAATAAGCAGCAGGATACAGGCCGCGCGCGTACCATTGATCTTGGCATGGATCCAATTGTCGGACAAGCAAACTGGAGACAGTAGAGTGCATCGCCATTCATATGTTCTCTGCACTCCTCAGACTCAGAATTGGTAACGCAGTTCAACAGAATAACTACCTATCGACGATAATTAGAGCAGCCTCTGATAAGAAGTTTTGACCCGTCTATGGAATGCTGCCGGTGTAAATAGGTTACTATTTGCGCGTTGCTGGCAGCGGGCAATTCTCACTTTCGCTAACTATAAGTTTTTTTAATTGTGCACCCATTCACTTTCTTAGGAGACATATTAAAGCCGGTATATTTCTATTCTAGCATTGAAGGACATTTTTTTCAAGCTTATATCCAGATACAGAAGGCTAGTTCCGGAGCGCTGAGCTGAAGTTGTAAGTGCCCTCAGTCTATAGAAACAGAAAGGCGCGGCATCTGCTTCTGGAAGCAGTATAGATGCGCCCCGCAGCACGCGGAAAACGTGGAGGCAAGCTGGCGTAAAGGTTTTACCCCCACGACTGGTGGGGTAGCCAAGGGTAACTAGATGATGATGATGATGCTCGGATGGCGATGATCTCATCCGATGTGGAGTTCGAATAATGCCTATTGTCAAAGTGCTGACCAATGGGATACAGAAGTTTACCAAAGCAAATACAATTTCAATGTTTAGTATGAACATTCATTCTATATAATGATACTGTGCCCCTGTTTCTTCGGCCAAAATCGCTGCTTTGCCGTACCTCGTCTACAAATACTGGCGCATTCGCTCCACTACGCACAAAAGTGTCATAGCCTGACCATAAGGCATGGCAGTCAGCTTGATTTTTCTGTAAAACTCTTTGTCAGCGCCCATTGGCGTGCCAAAGCTAACGTTCTGCACGATGCCTTTTTCGTTGACGTTGTTGATGACCGCTTCGAGACCTTTGAGACCGACCTCACGATACTTGCCATCAAGGTAACCAAGACGCACGCCCTTCAAGATGCCAAATGCAAATCCGGCAGATGCAGAGACCTCAAGATATGACTCCGGATCATCAATCAATGTATGCCACAGACCATTCTCATTTTGGTATTTCTGCAGCGCAGACACTTGTTGCTCAAGAGTCGAGAGTAAAAAGACACTGAGACTGTCGCCAGGCGGAAGCTGGATAAGCTGTAGAAATTCTGGAATAGCAATTGTGACCCAAGAATTGCCTCTTCCCCATAGGGCCTCACCAAAGTGATGACGTTCAATAAACGTCCAGCCGTGGAAAAACAGGCCCGTCTTTCTGTCAGCCAAATACTTGACATGCAACAAAAATTGCTTCTTGGCCTCTTCCACGTAAGCTGGACGGTTGAGAAGCACTCCGATCTTGGCCAGAGGCAAGACTGACATCATCAGAGTGTCGTCCCATAACTGGCCCTCGTTGACCTGCCGGAAAGTGATATGTTGAATGCCATCCTCTACGTGAGCTGTTAGTAACTATTGACAAAAAGCCTACACCGAATGATAAGAATATACCTGTAGTGCGGGGAATGCCATGCATGATAAATTCAGCCCAAGACTCAAGATAGGCCTTATACTTGAGTTCACCAGTATGCTCGTACAAGTACGCCAAAGTCAGCATGGGCGCCATACTGTTGACGTTTTTAGTTGGCGTTCCCTTGGATAGCTGGTTGGCAAACCAGTCTTTGATATGGTTGAGGACTGTTTCGTCTCCGGTAATCTCAAAAAGAACCCACATGCCATACAGACCGACACCCTGAGTCCATTCCCAATTGTTCCACGACTTGGAGTCAACCTTGAATCCACCAGTAGGTAACGGCACACGGAACTCTCCGGACTCATCTTTCAAGTGAACGAGACTGTCGACGAGCTTCAGAGCAAGGGCCTTGGTGTCGTCCAAGGTCATCCCAGAAAGCGGGGTCTTGATTTCAAATGGAGTATTCTTAACTCCATTGGGAGAAAGAAACACAGAGAGAATATCGGCCATGGTGGAAGGAGTGCGCTGCAGTCAAGGTCTGGTGGTAGAAGTGGAGTCTTTGCACCGAGGGCGTAAATAATATTATACTTAAGTGCGACCGAAGGCAGTTGCTCCGGAAAAGCCCAGGCACTAAATCGCAGTATCCGCAGTCCTGTGCAGATGGCCATAAAAACACGGATAAGCAAATCTGGATCGGAAACGGATCCGAATAGCAAATAAATTAAGTACTTGATTATATGTGGAGTCTAGCGCGCTGAGTCCCCGCACAATAAACCCCCAACCCCCGCTCAGCTACCCCCATATATTACGCGCGGGCCACGCACCGCGAAGAAATGCACCAAGGGTCATGGCAAGGCTTAGTTATTTCTTAGTATCAGGTGCCTGGGACTGCTGTCTCGTGGCCGATGCCTTCCCGTGCACGGAAAACCCCGCTCAGCCGGATATCCAATCCCGCTTGTAACGTTTACCCCAGTCTACCCCGGATTATGACAGATGCCGTCCCTCTCGACTTCGTTTGACATGTATAAATTCAGATGCAGATACCCACTTGAATTATTGTTAGGACTACGACCATTACATCAACTTTGCAACCAACATGACTGACGCAAAGCCAACTGAACGACACGTTGAAGATATGACAGCTGGGGTCGAGCTACAGCAAATCGGTAGCCTAGACACGATTGACAAGGGCGACCTCAGCAAGCACGCCGGGATTGATGAAGAGCTTCGCAAATATGTTGTCGCTGCTGAAGGTGTGGAGATCGACCCGGCCACAAACTCCCGTCTTCGTCTCATGATTCACAAGCGAGTCTTGGTGGTCATGCTTGGTACCTACTTTTTGCAATCCCTGGATAAGAATGCTCTCAACTTCACCGCCATTATGGGTATCCAAGAAGACGCCCACCTGGTTGGCCAAGATGTACGTGGGCCTAATTTTTATTTCTGTGCCAACCGTTTCTAATATGACATAGTATTCATGGCTCCATACTGTTATTTACTTCGGCATTCTTGCCGCTGAGTATCCCACTGTTCTTATCGTTCAAAAGGTTCCAATTGCAAAGTATCTTGCAGCAAATGTTTTCCTATGGGGGCTGGTAATTGCCATGACCTGCTTTGGTTTCAATTTTCGCAGCTTGGTAGCACTTCGTGTCCTCCTTGGATTATTCGAGGCAGTCTCGCAGCCTACTTTCCTGTTGCTATCATCTATGTGGTACAAGCGCGAGGAACAAGCCTTCATTGTTGCCTGCTGGTACGGAATGAACGGTGTTCAAGGTCTAGTCAGCGGACTTCTTTCCTACGGAATCAGTCATATTCATTCTACGGTTCTCAAATCATGGCAGGTTTTATACATCCTCCTCGGTTGCTTAACCTGTCTCTGGGCAGTGTTTATTGTGCTTTGGATGCCTGATAGTCCTATGCGAGCAAAATGTTTTTCAGAGGAAGACCGCGTTCTTATGATTGAGCGCGTTCGTGCCAACCAAACCGGTATACAAAATCGGAAGCTGAAAAAGTCACACATTATCGAGGCAATCAAAGACTACCAGCTTTGGTGTTACGTACTTGTTGAGGTCATCATCCAAATTCCCTCTGGTGGGCTGGGATCGTTCAGCACTCTGATTATCTCGGGATTTGGCTTCACCACGCTTCAAACTGAGCTTCTGTCCATGGTCAATGGAGCTCTTCAGGTTATCAGTATGATGAGCGCTGCACTTTTGCTTCGTCATTTCAAACAGTCCGTCTTTCTAATGATCGCATTCATTGTTCCGAACATTGTTGGTACAATTGTCTTGTTGACTGTTACCATAAGACCCTCCACACGTGTTGGACTCCTATTTGCGTATTGGATCACTATTTCCTTCTGGGGTATGATGATCATTCTTATGTCTACGCTGGCGCGCAATATTGCTGGCCAGACAAAGAAGTCTGTGAGCACTGCCTCCCTTTTCCTTGCGTGGTCGGTGGGAAATATGATTGGCCCCCAAGTATTTAAATCTAACCAGGCGCCTCGATACTTGACCGGATTTGCTGTTCACATGGCATGCTACGGAGCTATCATCATAATCCTTATCTCGCTTAGAATCTATTTGAAACGCGAAAACAAAAGAAGAGACGCTCTACAGGTATGAAAAAAAATATAGAGGAAGTTAGACTGCTGAACTAGAAAACTAACCCATTAACAGGAAGTCGATTGGAGAGCATCCGAAGCCAATCTTGAAAACGCCTTTGACGATCTCACAGACAAAGAAAATCTCAGTTTCCGTTATATGTATTAAAATATTCAATGGGTTTATCTAAGAGCGCTACAAACGTAATAGTGTTACAATCGGTCCTGATCCCGGAAGTTTGGTGTCTGTGTTAAGTTCAATCAATAGGTCTTTTTGCTTTAGTTTGTCTTGAATATGAGTATAGTTATAATGGCGCGGAGTGGACGTATCCCTAGCCACCCAATATAATAATCTTCCTAAAAATGCTATAGTTGCTTAATATCAGAATACGCATTTAAAAACGGCTAACGGCTCCTTTATGATAGTCGGAGAAGTCTGGTACGAAGTGCAAATAGTTATACTGATGTCGCTTAGCAAGCCCAAAATTAGTAGCTAGATTGTAATTTCCTTTCCGGATAATCCTTCAACAAACAGCCAAAGTCTCCTCAATATGTAGACAAACATAAATCCCTGTGATCGCCATTTGCCATCTGATCATAGCATATATTATTTTCACACCAAATCTATCGCTATTCTCAACTTCTCATATATCGCCCTTCTCAATGTCGGCCCTTTTTCCTATTCGGGATAGATCCTTGATCCATCCTTTACATATAGAAATTATAACAAGACCGCTTTATTAATTGGAAGTACTATAGGGTCCGTTCTCTAGCTCAATCCCGATAGCATGGCACATTGTTTCCCTGGAATTAGATCAACAGGTCGGGTCACAGAGTATGTCGATGAAGTCAAAACAACAGGAAATATTTGTTCCACCCTTCAACTACTGCATTCGGTTTTCAAGATGGTGCCTGTTCCAGACCATTCCCATGAGCAAGATCACATCTTTGCAGATGATGTCTCTTTGACTCCACTCCGTGCAGAGCAGTAATGTTCTGGCAGCCTCAAGTAACTCGTCGTTCTTATGTGCTGCATACCGAGAGGTTAGAACTGGGAAAAGCCGCCCCAAGCGGTTGTATGCTTGGTCACGTGTGAGGAATTCACTCAGAATGCCTAATTCTATGAAATATTATACGAACAACTTACAGTTACACAGATTAGAAATATACAGCAGAACGTCCATTACTCCCTAAAACTCGCATTCACTAAATTGATTATAGACTAAGTGCCGGCTGTGATTTAGCATGCGGCTGTCATGACCTTGAATGTATCCTCAGCTTGGAATTCGATGATGCTATGATGATGATATATTTTTTCAAGACGGTAACTTTCAAAAATTGCAAAACGGGAAATTACCACAAAATGAGCAACATATACACACTACCCTTTTGCACTAATCTCCATATAGTAATTACACCAACGTCGCATATCCATTTTCTCTTCCGTTCCTTGTATTTTCCACAATATCTAACAAATCCCTGTCTCTTAACCAATTCATGCACTGGCAAGATTTATCTCGTACGTGGCATAGACAATTTCTCGACTATAACAGCTCACGCTCCCGTTGTGTTGAAGGCTGGGTCACATGGTAGCATTCCAAAACGCCTTCACCAACCGAAGACCCTCACTAGTTCCCAGTAAGGAGTGTTCTGCCCGCTTTGGTCCTAGTAGTTATCGTTTGAACTCCGTAAGTGGGCCCCTCTAATAACACATGTGTCAAACGAGCAAAGAGGCCACACTCGCATTCATACACAGCGCCTGCCGTCCCATCCTTTCATATCATTCTCCCAAATAGCGATGTCCACTCGTAGCTGTACAATCATTGAGAGTGTGCGTGGGGACCGACATGGCTTCGCGGATCACCAGCCCAGATGTCTCAACTCCGACGGAAACAGGAGGATTCAATGCCTTATACTGTCTGTCCGGCAGGGTTATATTTGCTGTAAGCTCGTTGCCGCTGCATGCAGGCATGTTGTAAGAGACATGTCCCACTGCTGTGCCATGGACAGCGGCTCTCCCGTGGAATTATCCGGGATCGGTCGGCTCAAATGGCCAACCAGATAGTAATTGGCGGAGGGTTATTCTCACAATCTAGCCATTGCCAACTGAACATAGAAGACGATACCTGAGGACAGGATTGAACGGATGAGTGCTCTCATGAATCCGGATCATCGATGAGCAAATACCAAGGGGAGGCGTTGTGCAAGTGGCATAACAGCAGCCTCCGCATGGAGCACAGCAATCGGAGTCGATGGTCCACCTCGAGCGTGAAGTGTGAAATTAATCTAGTCGCGCCTGCGTCATGCGCATATGCCACACAATGTATGCATATTCAATGATTGGTCGAACTCATCTTAGGTATGGCGAACGCCTGCCAACCCCAGATACACCAATCTGCTGGCCGGCAACCTTTGACAGAATCGTTAGCGCCCGCTGGCAGAAGCCTATCCGCGACTGGGCGCGTTGCGTAAACGTCAGTGTAGGATCCAATGCGACCCCAAAATTTCAACATTTACTTGAGTGACAAGTTGGGGCGCATTCAGCTCCGCACGCATATGCCCCCCTGTTAACTTTACCTAATGGTTCTCCGCGGGAAGCGCAAAAAGCTGACAGATTTCTAAAGCTTCTCCGCATTCTTCTGCGGAGTCCCGTGAGCAACAATTGCAAGGCCATACCATATCATAGAGAGAGGGGTTAAGGT